>CM029389.1:19927274-19948353 GCA_017165825.1 Hepsetus odoe | reverse complement strand
TGAACCTATTTTTTACTATTATTATTGTGAACTATCATTAATTTATTTCTTTATCTGTGCAGTTTATTGTGTGGAACAGTGTAAACACCAAACACACAAAATATACTTTAATAAGCATCAAACAAAAAAGCCTGTAAAGCCTTACATGAAAGCAGTACGCAATTGTATCCCAGTTATATCAAAGCATTCAAATCACAGTTTCTTTTCTTCTGCATCTTCAATGAAGACAAATGACACCTTAAAATTAAATGTATTTCATCCCTTGAACCTCTTCATGTCATTAATAACAAACTGAATTCTGGGATCAAGCATTTTTTATTCAGCATGGTTTCTTAAAATGATGCTAAAAACAAAATAACATGCTTAAATTAAACTGAATAATATGTAACTGCACTTCATTTTGTAGAGAACTTACATAATTTCACATAATTTTCATAAGATGGACCAACAGGAAGTTTCAGTCTTCTCAGACAAACCTTGCTCACCCTTGACATGCACATGTTTACATGAGTTCTGTACTCCTGAAAATAGGGGTTGTGTGCGCACTTTGTGATTATTTATGTTATGTTTTTCCACTTGTTATGTTTAATACGTTTAGTTTATGAGTCCTGTGCGTTATCCGTCAATAAAGTTCAGTACGAAGCTCTTGGCTCTGCACTGACATCCAGCCCACAACACCACACTGTGACACCCCCTGGAGCATTTCAGGGTTAAGGGCCTTGCTAAGGAACCCAGTGGTGGCAGTGTTAGAGGTGGGATTCAAACCTGCAACCTCTTGATCAATAGATCCCTAGGCAAGACCTCTACCACTAGACCACCACATCATCCTATATAGTATTTGCTTTTTCAGCTGGAAAAACACAGTAGAGTCATGTGTTTGCGCTCATGTATAAGAAAACATTCTTGTAACACACAAACACCGTGCAGCAGGGGGCAGCTATGAAAGCACCCAGGGAGCAGTCCCCGCTGCCCCCAATTTAAATGGAATGGAATGGTCACTGCACTTCATTGTTACTGTTAACTGATAGAAAGTCTTCATACTCACATGCTGAAAGTATTATTTTATTTTTAAAGTATTAAAGATAAAATGCATTCAATTCTTGTGAAAGGATGTCCATCTTTAAACCTCATAGGATGATGTGACGGTAAAAGGTGCTCTGATCTGATTGTGCACATCGGTGCTCATTTGCGTGACTGGTGTGCCTCATTGGGGGCTGGCTTTTTAAGCCCCACTGAGTCAGAGCAGAGTCGGTCAATCTGTGTGCTTGTTTTTGTATGTGTGTTTGTATTTAAGTTTGCATTTACACATGTTTATGTTCAGTATGTATTTAGTTCTATGCACATTATTAAAGTTCAATACAAAGCTCTCGGCACTGCAGTGATGTTCAACACACAACACGCCAGCGTTACAGATGATAAACTTACACTCAATACCCATGGGCTCATCTAAGTGGCTGAGGATCTACTTCAGATTATTGACTCTTAAAATGATTGTGTGACTGTGAATAAAATGTCACTAAAACAGAAGTAAAGGGAAAATGTACATAAAGATGAGTAGCATAAGTAATAGTAATAGAAAATGTATTAAATATCTGATTTTAAACTGATAGACAGTGAAGCAAATCCCCCACATTACCACCGAGATCCCATAAGAAGGAATATTGATGCACGGATCCACTGTGCAGTGCTGTTGCACATATTTCTAAATGCATATACTGCATATATGAGCAAAACTTTTCAATTTTTAGTGTGTGTATTGAGGAAAAAGGCATATCTCTTAAAAGAACAGCTGGCCAGCTGTTAAACACAAAGATGGATCTGTTGTGCTTTGCTTTGGCAGCCAGAGGCACAGAAAGGTCAGAAAGGAAAATGACAATTATCAGAAATTAAGACTGAGAGGTAGTTTAGTGGCCTTTTTCCTGCATGCAGGGGAGATGAAGGCATGCCTCTCCCGAAAGAGACAAACAAAAATGATACTATATTTTTTCCACTCATTTCTACAGGAGAATCTTTTGAATATCTATAAATGTATAGAGCAACAATAAAGATGCCTCTAAAGCTGCAGCTCCTTTTCCGTTTGCAGCTGGCAGGAAAATATTATGTTCTAATCACCTGATCACATAAACATATACATATAGTATTTTTGCTGTAACCTTGTACATACATGAGGATGAAAGATACTCTCTGATGGTTATACTTTCCTTCATTGAGTCTCTAAACTATATTATGACTATCCATCTTATGAAATTTTCTATTATAGGGAAAAGTAAAAAAAAAAAAGTTAATCTTTCACCTGAAAAAATATGATGGCCTGAAAACTTTTGCAATGTTTATTATGTTATAAGTATTGACAATAGTTTAAATATAAAAATTAGAAAGACACAAAGATACAAAAATCAAGACATTAAATACATCAAGTACAAATATTTCCCATAAATGAACAGAACAAAACTGAGACAATGAACAAAATATTTACAGGGTTTATGAAATTCAAGAGAAAAATGAATAAACAAACAATAAAAACAGTAACTGGGACGACACATGCAGTTCAAGTAGTAGAGCAAAAGGTTCACAAGCTCTTCAACCACATCTTCATTGGTGTTCATCCAAATTTTCATTCCTAAAAAAATGAAGACGCATTTCTGAAAAGTTCATTTATATTTTTTCTTCATTTTATTTCCCGTCTTGAAACAAGAAAATCATTTGTGATTATGTTTTCACCTTTTCTGTATGACCTTGTTGATGTAATTCTGGGCAAATTTAGATGCTGGATTCAAGCATTTTCTCCCTGCACCGTTCTTCAAAATGACACTAAAAAGTCAAATGGAACAAATAAGATGTATGAATGAAGATGAAGTATGTGATAGTACCCAAGATGACAATGAGATGTTGTTGGACTTACATGATTTCCATATTTTCACAAGATAAACTAGAAGGATACACTTCAATCTTCTCAGCTCTCTGTAGGCGAACCATGTTCATCCCAGGGCCTTGACATAAGCACCTCCTTACACTGGGCCTGGCTTGTCCTGCAGGTAGACATTTATTACACTCTAATATCTGTTGAAGGCTTTTCCAACAATAAAAGGAAAACATCTCACATCAGTAAAACCTGAAAGGAAATTAAAAATCCCCTACCTTGAACATTCACTGTAAGTACACAGGCAACCACAATTAAAGCTGCAGCAGACTTCATTTTGATCTAGTTTTTGAAGATGCTTTTAATGGTTCTCTTGAAGATGCTCTGTTCGCTGCGCCGCATGCTCCGAGAATGAACCAGCGTTGCTTCAGTTTTATTTGCTTCGGCCGGGGTTTTCCACTCCCAGCACCAGACTTCCTCTCTGCCCAGCTTCATTATTTATTAGAAATACCCAGGTTGATGAACAGAAGTGGCCAGTCGTGGAAAGCCTGACTTTGAGGTGACCCATGTATTTATGCACATTATTTCCACATTACATTTTGTAAAGTTTACGCCTGTAGTTTTTTAACAGGTTTCACAATCTGTATTTAAACCAGAATGAGAAAACAAAGCCATTGTGTGTGATATCTGACTTGTGGGTGACATTTCAAATGAAAATCTAAAGTATTACATTGGACACTAAAGGATTTTGTAGTATATTCTTCATTTTGGTATCTTGTCTTGATTTCGAAATATTATTTTTAAACATTGGTTTATGATAAATGTTTGTAGATAAAGCCAGTTACAGAAACATCTAAAAAAAACAATATGAAATATTTAATTTAAACAAGTTTTAAAACATCATACATTCTGTGAAGCTGATTAAACAAAGTAATATAAATAAACTCTTTAGTGTTATGTGTATGTAATAGGTAATGTAATTAAATATATGGATTTGCATGATAATTTTCTACAACTGGCATTGGATATTCCAGTGTGGGAAAAAAAAAATCAGTCTTATGGGAATTCTCAGTAATAGCAGGTTTTAAGAGAAAAGAGAAGTCTGTTGTTAGAGTTTGAACTGCTTATGTAGCAGAAGAAAAAGTACTGACCTGCTTTTCTTCCAGGAAAATGAAAATGAAACTAAAATTATTGTTTTCTCTTCCAAATGAAACTATATTTTAAATCATTAAAGAAGGTAAGTAATGTGCATTTTGTTCACATTTTAGAATTTTTATTTATGTGGAATTTATATGTCTTCTGTAAAACTGGACAAAATTATCTTGTAACATTAGTAGCTTAGTAGCCACATTGAAGTGTGAATTTTCTCCTTTCAGGGAGACAGACAGGTTGCTGGAAGAGCAGCATTTCCTTTCCTCTTTCTTTCACATTTTCTTGTTTTTTAATTAGGGATTCGCATCCCAGCACCCACCCGAAGAAATGTATGAATCATTCTTTTTCTGTTGTCCCACTGCACTCATGGCAATCATCATGAAGCGCTTTGAGAGGCTGGTCATGAGGGTCATTAAGTTTCTCCATTTCCTCCAACTCTGGACATTCTGAAATTTCCATTTTGTTCCAACACGTCTCAACAAACAAACCCCTCACCAGCACCCCTCACTTGGAGGTTTTGCTTCACTGCATGCTGTGCTGTGGTGTTCCCAATGACAAAAAGGGCCAATATGGGATCTTTTTACATGACTTATGATGTAGCTGATCTGAAGTTCTGGAGAGAAATCTGATAATAGTCATTTTGTCAACTCGGTGGACTAGCTGGTCTGGAGTTCAGGAAACCCCCACGGTGATTGATAGACTTGGCTGGGAGACCTTTGCTTTTAGGAAATGCATAAGCTGTCCACCGTACAGGTGCTGGACAGCTGTCCATCTCAAGCAGAGAGAAATTCGTTTACAACTTACATTTACACTGTGTATTTGAGAACTCGTTTCCGCCATACCACTAGGGCGAGTTAGACTGCTTTAGGGAGATCAGTGAGTGAGACACGGTAATGAGGAACAATTCCCTGCAGCTGTTATTCCCCCTAAATCAAACAAACGACCCAGCAAGTGTTGGCTGTGTCCTTTTCACGACTTTGCCGGAAATTTTGTTAAAGCACACTCTCAAGTCTCACTCTTTCTATACCTGCGTGTGCGTGTCAGATTGTATCTTCACTCGTTGTGTTTGCTGGTGCTGTACACCCCCTCAAGGATTCTTCCCCTCAAGCCTCAGGAAAAAAATTTATACGAGCAATTAGAAGCACCGTTTTATGTTCAGACACTTAATTGAGTGTCATTGGCTCTGTTTACAGCCTGGGCAGTTTGTCTCTTCTGCCAGTTTATTTTCCACCTGTTTTTTTGTTAATTTATTTGTTTTTGCTATTGTTGTTGTTTTATTTTTGCCACCCATTTCTTTGTTTTTCACCCATTTTAGGGTTTGTTTGTTTTTAGTGTCCTACTTGTTTTAACCCTTTAGTTTCCACTTGGGATTCTTACTAAGTGTTTTGGGTTTGCTGACGGCTTCAGGCCTCACTCTTGGGTTCTAATCCTGTGTGGAACTCTGTTTGGAGTTGGTCACACCATAACAGTGTAAAAGATCCTTCTCATATAACTTTCATTTAGTTAGTCTTGTCTGCTCTCTGTTATCTTTATGGAATGTGTCTTGTGTTCTTTACTCTGTTATTGTTTCTACTGTTTCCCATATCATTCCTTGTGTAACTTTATTCCTTTGTTTTCAAATTTCTTTGCAACAAAAGAATGTCTTTTCAAATCTGATGTTCTTGGTAAACCTACTTTCCTTCTTTTACCTGTTTAAGAAGGATGATTGATACAATTTCCATTTTGGAAATCCCCCATCAAGAGGACCATCATCAGCACTAATAAATAAATAAATAATATAATAAAAATAGGTAGGTGGTTCCTGTGGAAAGGGCTATAGACTAAGGAGGTTCAATGTAGTGACTCACAAGCAGTCAATCAAAAGCAGTCGTAAAAGTTAAAATAGATCAAGCTTAGCAAAAAAAAAAAGAGATTAAAGGGTTAATATGTTTAAAGGATTATATATTTTTTTAAAGTGAAGTTCAAACTGGGCAGTTCCTTTAAATATTTAGTTTAAAGCGTTTTGTTTGAATGTTGATTGGATAAGATGGTTGTCACGCATTGTTGCAGTTCTGTGATTGGATCAGTTCAGTAATACCGATCAAACTCACTATGCAAGAGTAATTTGAAAACAGAAGAGGACAATAACTATAACTGTCAATTGGACGCCAGTCCGGATTAAGGGAGAGGGTTACAGCAGGAAGAGCATCCAGTGTAAAACTTTTGACAAATCAGTTTGCAGAAATTGAGCTGCTCTTGGTCAAAGGAGAAGTAGAAGAGGAGGAGGAGGGCATGTCATGATGCAGGAGGAGAGAAAGAAGTATAGAAGAGTGGAAGTGAGTGTAGGAAATTTCAATACTGGTTGTAAGACTAGTAAAGGAATGAACTGATATGATGTAGAGAAGGAAGGTTGGTCTTTTTTATGTGCAAGAACTAGAGCAGTATGAACTTAGCAAAAAAACAAGGGATACTTCCGGTTGCATTTCTGTTTAGTGTATCAAAATAAAAGTCCAGTTTACTCAATGGATTGGTACCTTTTATTGAATTTACATGCAGGAAAGATAAATATTGCTATGGTTTATTACAGTGGCATCAACATATTAATTGATAAATAAAAGTATACATATTAAAGCAGGAAGAAAAGCACACATCTTATTTTATACATGCCTTTATTTAACATACCTTATATTTTCCACATGCATTTAATTACAGTTTGTATTTAAAATGTTCATACTTCATCTTGTTCTAAGAAATATATAAAAGAAACAAAGATTTAAATATGTGCTAGCAACTCTATTATATCAAAAAAGCATCAGAAAAAGTTGTTTTAAAAACAGACACACCCATGCAAAAAAAGTCTTATTTCATATTGGGTCAAATGTATATACATTAAAGAACAGTGAAAGATTGTTTCAGCATCAGACCTACTCAGATACATTTTATTGACTCTGATAGAAAGAAGTGCCAGATGTATCAGATAAGCATCAGAAAATTGTTTGCTGGGCTCTGTGTGCAATCTAGCACTGATTTAAAATTAAAGGTGTTACAGGCCAGTCCAGGTTGACATGAATGGCTATGGTTTGATAGAGAGAAGGAGGGAGGCAAAACAAAAGTCATGGGGAAAACATAGCTTGGACAAAAGCTATTCATAATATACAGTATATACATTATTTCCAGTAAAAAATAAAATGCCATCTCTCCAAGGTAGGCTAATGCCATAACAACAAACAAAACCCAAACTCTCTCCCCCAGTAAACTACCTAACCTATCAAACAAAAGAAACAAAATTACAGGGATCTACCCTGTCTCCCTACTAATTCAAAACCAGGAAAAAAGCTTTACAGCAAATATGACACCTACCTCTTCAGCTTGGTCCTAAGAAAACACTGAAATAATTGACAAATGACTGTACAAAGTGAAGTGTACACATTTCACTGAACATACTCAAACACTGAGCACACGCTCAACACTAGAACAGGGACTTTACAGCACCACACAGCTTAACAGGTTTTTCACTTCACACAGGGAAAAAGGTGTGTCTCAACCTTTTACATATACACATACATATACTCACACACACACTCCTTTGATCTTCCTTCCAGTACCACTAATGCTCAGTTGCTTCCAATTATAGTAGGGCCGCCTGCAGCCGAGAACCTTGAAGGACATACATAAGCAGAGAAACACAAAGAGACAGAGAGAGAGACACCACCACGATATAATTTTTCACTAGGACCATAACACAAATCTAAAACAGACACATTTTTTTGTCATTTCTTACATCTTCTGCAGAAACTATGTGTAATTCCTAGCAAACAATAATGAATCTGCAAATAAATATATAAACCACAACTACTGGTAACCTTTTGTTTTTCAAAAAATGGGCAAAAATGACAAATTTAAATTTCAAATTATAGCTCTGTCACATCATTGTACAGTATTAGGTATTGAAAGAAGATCATAGCAGCTTATAAGTCTGGTAAGGGATTTAAAAGGATCTCAAAAGAATTTGCAATCAGCCATTCCACTGTCCAGAAAAATAGTCTATAAGTGGGGAACCTCCAAAACAACTGCAAACATGCCCAAAACAACCGGCCGTCCAAACAAGTTCACCCCGAGAGCAGACTGCAAGATGCTAAAAGACTCTAAAATGTCATCATGGGACCTACAGCAGGCTCTTGCTACATATGAAAGTGCATGCCTCTACAATCAGGAAGAGAGTGCAAACTTTAACTTGCATGTGAGGTGTGTAAAGAGGAAACCTTTGCTCTCTAAGAGATACATCAAGGCCAGAATGAAGTTTGTCAGAGAGAACATAGACAAAGACCTCTGGAACAATGTTCTTTGGACAGATGAGTCTAAAATTGAATAATTTGTACACCAGAACAGAGGACATGTCTGGTATAAACCAAAAACAGCATTCCAGGAAATTAACCTCATACCAACTGTGAAGCATGGAGGTGGAAGTGTCATGGTTCGGAAATGCTTTGCTGCACCTAGCCATCTCTCTACCATGAATTCTACTGTGTATCAGAGGGTGCTTGAGGAACACATGAGACCATCTTTAGGAACATTAATGCTGAAGCAGAACTGGGCCTTGCAACACAACAATGACCCTAAACATACCAGTAAATCCACCAAGGACTGGCTGAAAACTAAGAAATGGAGAGTCCTAGAGTGGCCGAGTCAAAGCCCAGATCTTAAGCCCATTGAGATACTGTGGGGTGAATTGAAAAGGACTGTACTTGGAAGAAACCCCTCAAACATCTCACAGCTTAATGAATTGTGTATTGAGGAGTGGGGCAAATTTTCCTCAGACCGATGTCAGAGATTGGTAGATGACTACAAGAAACATCTCACTGTGGTTTTTTCAGCCAAAGGCAACTAGCCAGTAGCTATTAGGAGGTAGGGTCTCCTAACTTTTTCCTCAGTTAGAATTCAAATGTTTGTTGATATCTTTTGTTTAATAAATAAATCAAGGTTAATTTTTGTTAATTGCCTGCAATAAACTCACCTTCTTTTCCAGAGATAAATAAAAACAAGATTAGACATCGATATGTGAACATTTCTTAATAAAGAACTGAATATTTAATGGGGTGTCCTAATTTTTCACATGACTGTAGGTGCCATACATTGTTTAAATTTAATGTATAAATTGATACATTAGCTCAGAGCTTAAGTTAGAAGAACTTGATGATTCCTGTTTATGTACAACTACACTGTTATTTAAGTAATTTGTCATAACTGGGTTACATTTTCATAAAAATACAGTACAGCACTTGTTTGTTCTTCCATGTTGGACAATGGTTCTAAAGAAACATGAAGATCATTAACTCTAATTCTCAGACTAACTCTAACTCTAATTCTAATTATTACCATCTTTAAATAACAATGTAATAACAAACATTAATGTCCATGCCTGGAAGATTCCCCTGTACAATCTAGCTCTTTCATTTTTATGGAATTACAGCTGATACAAGTAAACCTGTGTGTTACTTCTATTTTAAGGTGCAGTGCTTTCCTCCTTAACATAAAAGGACACACAAAGTCTAAAGGGCTGTTCTGTTATCCAAAATGCAGGGCTGAATTTGAAGAACAATTCTGGTAAATGTTTTCAAGTTTAATTGAGAAAAAAAATGCATTTAGCTGATGGCTTCTGATAAGATTTTTTTTTAAGATGTTTTGTACTTGTTTTGCTTTTTATTCCATGTTTCTTCTGGCTCTTCTAATGACAGATGTCGTTTCTGTGCTTTTAGTCGTATCTTTCACAGAACTCCCTTGCTCTGTACAAACCATGAAGTTTAAATATACATTTGTTAACTCTTATCTCTCCTGTTACCTCAGAAATTGCTGTGGTTCCATTTTCATATTTCTGCATTCTTTTATAGGAAGTAGAAAATCTAGTCAAGTCACCTGAAAGTGAGTTTGATCATAAAAGGAATAACAGGGAAAAAGTTGCTAAATAATTTATCAAGCTGTGTTGGACCAAAATACGAAATCATTTGAAAGGATTCTAATCTTGTCTCAACTTCACATTTCAATCTAATTGATTGAAACTGGTTAAGGAAGGAGGATTTTACTGTTTCAACAGCTTGACAACTTTCCTCATTTTTATGTATGATGTTGTGTTTCTATGTTCTTCTTGAACATTTTTGAACTTTTCATTTGATAATTGAAAGACTTTTCTTTACAGATTTTCTTATAGTCAAATTTTAGAGTCAAATTTTAGAGTCAGCTTTTAGGTAGTCGTGGCCGAGTGGTTAAGGCGATGGACTAGAAATCCATGGGGGTCTCCCCGCGCAGGTTCAAATCCTGCCGACTACGTGGCATTTTTCTGGCAGCGGTGGCCTAGTGGTTAGGGAGTTGGCCACAGAATCGGAAGTGTATCTCTCATCTTTACAAAGTAGCATTTTTTGAAAGAATGCACTTTAAATTCTCCTTGGAAATAGCTGTATTATTTGGTTCAGCGACAGCTTTAATTAAACTAAAAGGTTCTTCAGGCGAATTTCTTTGGGAGATTTACAGATACAAGCAATTGTTATCATAACAACTAATAGGAAACATTAAACAATTTTTTTTTTCATTTTTTAAGTTTATACAGAAAGACATTGGGCATGATTTACAGTGCCTTGCAAATGTGTTCACCCCCCTTAGCTTTTTATCTATTTTGTTACATTTCAACCTGTAATTTAAATGTTTCTTAATCTTATTTTATGCGATGACTCTGCACAAAATAGTCTAAGCTGGTGAAGTGAAATGAGAAATATATATAAAAAATTTTTAAAAAACTGAAAACTGGCTTGTGCATATGTATTCATCCCCTTGCCATGAAGTCCCTAAAAAGTCCTGGTGCAACCAATTACCTTCAAAATTTAAATAATTAATGAAATGATGTCCAACTGTGTGCAATCTAAGTGTCACATGATCTGTCAGAAGCTGCAACACCACTAAGCAAGAGGCATCACACCATGAAGACCAAGGAGCTCAGGGACAAAGATGTTGAGAAGCACAAGTCAGAGTTGGGCTATAAAAAAATATCTAAATCTTTGATGATCCCCTGGAGCACCATCTATTCCATCATCTTCAAATGGAAAGAACATGGTACCACAACAAACCTGCCAAGAGAGGGCCACCCACCAAAACTCACATGCTGTGCAAGGTAGGCATTAATCAGAGGCAGCAGAGAGACAAAAGATAACCCTGAAGGAGCTGCAGAGTATCTGTCCATAGCACCACAATAGGTCATATAGTCCACAGAGCTGTGCTTTAGAAGAGTGGGCAGAAAATAGCTATTACTTAACATCAAAAATAAGAAGGCACGTTTTGAGTTTGCCAAAAGGCATGTGGACAACTCCACAAATGTATGTAGGAAGGTGATCTGGTCAGATGAGACTAAAATTGAACTTTTCAGCCACAAAGGAAAATGCTATGTCTGGCGCAAATCCAACACATCCCATCACCCCAAGAACACCATCGCCACAGCAGCAGGGACTGGAAAACTGGTCCGTGTCAAGGGAAAGATGCATGGTGCTAAATACAGGGATATTCTTGAGCAAAACCTGTGTCAGTCTACCTGTGAATTGAGAGTGGGACAGAGGTTCACCTTCCAGCAGGACAATGACCTGAAGCTTACTGCTAAAGCAACACTCGAGTGGTTTAAGGGGAAACATTTAAATGTGTTGGAATGGCCTAGTCAAAGTCCAGACCTCAGTCCAATTGAGAATCTGTGGTCAGAGTTGAAGATCACAAGCGAAAACCATCCAATATGAAGGAGCTGGAGCAGTTTTGCCTTGAGGAACGGGCAGTACACAGCCATTAAAATGCATTCAGTGATGTAGTGTGTGTAACTCAGACAATAATTATGCACAAACCCGTGTGTTTGTTTGTTTTGCTCCCAAGCCCGGATAAGTGGTGAGGGTCACTTCAGGAACCTTGACCAAATTGATGTGTGGACAACTACACAAATCTGAAATAGAAATTAAGAATCCGCTGAGGCGACCCCGGGAGCAGCTGAAAGAAGAAGGAGATGCAGTGTGTACAGTATTAAAGTGTGTGATGCCGTCTGAACCAAGCTTCTGTTATTAGTATTTTTTCCTGACGTGATATCCTTAAATGATTGACCGACTGACTGCCATACTGCAATAGACAATGTTTTTTGGATGAATGTGTACTATTTTTACAGAGTATTTAGTGCGTTAGTGTGAGGGAAGCAGGCTCACTTACTTTAAAAGTTAGCTAATGAAAGCTGAATAATGAGGTATCTACTAAAAGGGTATATTCATTTTCAGTCTGAAAACTGAAAAAAAGGAGTAGCTAACTAACATTAGATAATTATCACTCAGTGTTTGGTACTGGTGTTTTATGGTGAGAAGGATTTTCTAGCTGGGGCGATCAGTGTTCTTCCAGTGTCTGTGTTTCTTCCACAAAGACATGCAAATAAAGTGGATTGGGGATGCTATAAACTGCCCATAGGTGTAATTATGTTTGTTTGCCTCTTCGGGTTGTTTCTCTGTATTTTGTCCTTAGTGCTGGAACAGTTTCCAACACTCCCTTGTATTCTTGTTAAAAAAGAAAGTGCCAAAGATATTGGATGGATTTTTGAAAAAGAAATATATGAGCTGTTAACATATCCAGATCTAAATCTCCGCTGACCTTTGCAGTTCATTCATAAAACACCGGCATGACACAAGGGTTAGTGCAGTTTTACACGTCTGTGTCACTGGTTGTAACGGTGGCGATGATGTCGTATTCTGGACATCAGTGCTGAGCCGAGAGGTCATTACAGAATGTAAAAGCTTTAATAACAACTGCACAGAAACTCAAAACACAGATAGATTTACATAACACGTACAGATTAACAAAGATGCTCTGCTCTCACTCAATGGGGCTTTTCAAGCCAACCCCAAATGAAGCACACCTGTTAGCCCAACGCCAAACAGGTGTGCTCTCACAAGAGATGAGCAGAGCGCCATTTAGTGTTACACTGGTCAAGAGTTGCTGAGTACCCTGAGAGTTGCATTCCAGTTGTGTCAATCCAGTTTACTATGAAGGAAACCTCAAGTCCTTCATGGTTATCAGTGGTAGCACAGTGGTTACATTTTGGAAGGTAGACTGCTGGGATCTCAGCTCCTGTAAACTTCAAATTTAACACCTCAATAAGTTCTGTAATGTGAAAAGGTTGTTCTTCCAGTAGTATAGTAATTGGGAAACCTTGAAGATTTCCAACAAATTGCAAAAACTGCAAACTCCCCTGCAAAAAAAAAAAAAACAACATTTAATCTTATGTTGTAAAAATTCCTGATCCCGGAGCATGACACCCTCCCATTCTTCCCTCTATATCATAAAATAACTGATACAATAGGGGATGGTCATGAGTGCCTAAAAGGTTCATTATTAATAAATGAAATATTATATTAATTAAATATGTTTCTTTTCTTTTATGATGGTTACGTTAGGTTTGATAAGTCTGGTGGATGTTGAAAGGAGAATAGCTTTATTAAGCTATATGAATATCTGTAGTGTGAACGGAAGCTAACATGGGAGACTTGCAAAATAATTCTGTCTTTTTGTGAGGAAAACGCACAAATGTGTCAGTATCTGTAAAGATTATTCAGGCACTGGTCACTAGACTTTGATTCCAAGTGCAGTTAACTTCCTTCCTTCGTGAAGACCTGATACTTCCTTAATATTTCTGAGGATTGCTTTCCTGGTAGCCACTTTTTAAGCATTCAAACATGGTATTTAAAGAGGTTTCAAGAACTGAACTGTGCTTGGATGTTTATTCTGACCTCAAAATTTGAGGCCCCAGCAACAATTAAACTTGGAAATCCTGAACTATAAGAGCCTTACCTATTTACTCTGTGTCGTTCAGACTGAGGATTAAAATAAGCTATCCCTGAACAAAACGCTACGGACGGTCCTGTTCACTCAGTCAAACAGGGCTCACTTCAGTCCACGGCTCAGTGACCTCCACTGGTTAAAACTGCCTGCTCAAATCAAATAAATTCAAGATGTTATATTTCTAATGGTTGTGTAGTATTTCACATACTAATTAGAGGGGCAGATGTCAGTTTTGGATGCAGGCAGGCTTTTCTCCTGTGCTACACATTAGCAAGTGGGTAGTAGTGGCTGAGTGGTTAAGGCGATGGACTAGAACTCCAAAAGCTCTTTGCTGCATCAATTAACCTACATCTGTATGATTTTCACCACCGTGATCATAAACAAATGTATTTATTGCATTTTTTTTACACTTTAATCAAGAACAAAAATCACTTGGAGTCTAGCTGCAACTCTTACAGCTGAAGTTCGGGAGTTGTAAGAACAATGGCAAATGGCAACCACTGTTTTGTGGCAACTGTCCTTGAAATGCCACTGTGTGGAACTGCTTAAAAAGGAAAATACAGACTCAGAGGTTAGAGCACTGGTCTTGTAAACCAAGGGTCGTGAGTTCAATTCTCACTGGGGCCTTCCCGTTTGATGATGGAACAAGCAAGGGCGTTAATTTATTAAATACTATATTACCCATGTGGAGCATTTGCCTGCTAAAACGTTATATAGACATGGGCAAATTGTTGGTACCCTTCCACAAAAAAATTCAACTCATTCTTAACTCTGAAATAATCCCAACTGACAAACTGTAAAAGCATTCTCCATTTCAAGTCAAGTCAAGTCAAGTCAAGTAGGATTTTATTGTCATTTCAGCCATATACACAGTACATAGTGAAACGAAATAACGTTCCTCCAGGACCCTGGTGCTACACATATGACAACAAGTGCAATATTCAGCAGACACTTTTGTCCAGAGTGATTTTTGTTTCCAGATTACATGCAGAGTTTATGGTGACCAACTTGAGGGGTCGTGGTGGTCTAGTGGTAGGATGCTTGACTACAGATCCATGGACCAAACGGTTGCATGTTGGGATCCTACCAGCAGCACTACCACTGTTGGGTTTCTCAGTAAGACCCTTAACCCTGATTTACTCCAGGGGGACTGTCCCTGTAATCAGGAATTAGAGGTCACTCTGCATAAGAGTGTCTGCTAAATGCCATGAATGTAAATGTTAAGAGTCTTGATATCATCACAATGGTGAGGGTATTTAAGGTGAAATTCAGACTGGCTCCACAAGAACTAGACCACCACCATCCTCTCGTCTTCATGGCAAATCAGACTTTGTTCTTGATTTTTGGTTCACCTGACTATTTTGCATAATAAAACAAATGAAAGGACATGGACGAAAATGATGGCACAATTTACTTTTTGTTTTTTCTTTTTTGTGCATCTTCATTCATCAGTTATCTCGCAGCAAGAATGCTTGTGATGTGCAGCTAAACCTGGCAGCTCACTACTGATCTAAAGATGAACAAATAGTAAAAGTTCTATTCCAGCTCAGAAACTCCAACGTTATCTGAAAATTTTGATCTGAATGAGCAATAATCGCTTTGGCAGCATGTATGATCACAGTTGCAGTGATACAGAGATTAGCATGATCACTGTGCAAAGCTGACATGCTCAGTTGTTTAGTGCCCAGGTTATGGGGGCACGAGTTGCCTAGCGTTTAAGGACTGGAACCCAGGATTGGAAAGGACTGATTCCCAGACCAGTGGGTTTCCCTGAGGTACCCTTGATTAAGCTGCTGTCCCCGTCTTGCTCCTCCCTATGATGGGCTGGCAACCTGTCCAGGGGTGTGTGTCCCCCGTCCTTCGCCCTGTGTGCTCTGGGTTGGACTCCAGCACTCCCCCGCGACCCTGTTTGGGACAAGCGGCAGACAGTGACATGACATGACCTGAATCCCTCCTCTTCCACAATAAGGCAGTTGTTTGTAAGTTGTTTGTTTCTCTTCAGGGTGGTTGGGTCAGCCATGCAGCTGCTTGTGACAAGTGCAAGAAATTTCTCTTGCTCAAACTAAAATTTAGTAATAATTATCTAAGGTCAGTGAGCTACTCCTTCTTTCAAGCTTTCAGACTGAAAATGAACTTTCCCTTTAACTACATACCTCATTATTCAGCTTTCATTAGCTAAACTGTGGCTGCGCCTCAAAATGTACACTAACACACTAAATAATCTGTAAAGAATAATACACGTCCATCCATCATGCATTCACTATTGCAGTATGGCAGTCAGTTCGAGGGTCTTTAAAGGATATGACGTCATGTGAAAAGTATAAATACCTCTCAGCAGTTTGGTTCAGGCGGCACAACATGCTAAAGGAGAGTTCTGAAGAGACTTAGAGGTAAAGACACTTCAGTTAACCTTGTTCATTTTATACTTTATCTACACAAAAAGTTCTGAAATATGACGTGGCATGATGGCATTTCTAATGGCTGTGTACTAATTTACATACTATGTATTTGGGTAACAGTCAGTTTTGGACACAGACAGCCTTTTTCTTATATTTTAGCTAGGTAGTCGTGGCTGAGTGGTTAAGGCGATGGACTAGAAATCCATTGGGGTCGCCCCGTGCAAGTTTGAGTCCTGCTGTCTGCGTTGCAGTTTTGTCCATACGGTAAAGGAACACCCTTCAGATTAACGTCTGTAAAAACCAAACTACAGCTCATCCCATCCAATCAGCCCGTCTCATAATGTCAGTAAAATCAGGGAGCAGTGAAGGGTGCCTCACCTCACTCAAGGGTGCTTCAGTGTAACTTATGGGTTTGGTATTGAAACCCACAAACCTCTGATCCTGGGGCCTATTCCCTATTCCTTAGTTGTGGTTCTTCCATATTCATTGCTGTAATGCTCTGCTAGCAGGTTTCCTGGCATACAGAGTAAAATTCTTAGAGAAGGTCCTATTTAATCAGTCAAACAGGGCTCACGTCAGTGCACGGCTCAGTGACCTCCAGTGGTTAAAACTGCCTGCTCAAATCAAATAAATTCATGATGTAATATTTCTAATGGTTGTGTACTATTTTACATACTAATTAGAGGGGCAGATGTCAGTTTTGGATGCAGGCAGGCTTTTCTCCTGTGCTACACATTGGCAAGCAGGTAGTAGTGGCTGAGTGGTTAAGGCGATGGGCTAGAAGTCCAAAAGCTCTTTGCTGCATCAATTAACCTACATCTGGATGATTTTTACCACAGTGATCATAAACAAATGTATTCAAGTGGTTTTTTTTTGTTTTTTTGGTTTTTTTTACACTTTTATCAAGAACAAAAATCACTTGGAGTCTAGCTGCAATTCGTTGTCTTCCAGCTGAAGTTCGGGAGTTGTAAGAGCAATGGCAAATTGCAACCACTGTTTTGTGGCAACTGTCCTGTGTGCCACTGTGTGGATCTGATTAAAAAGGAAAATACAAGTAGAATAAACAGGACAAACAGTCTACCCTCCACATCTTGTCAGTGTGTCTTTACTGAGGAAAGACTCATATCAGTCTTCAGTCCTTTACAGTGATACGCACTTAACAAGTGAGGTTCCATAGCTCAGAGGTTATAGCACTGGTCTTGTAAACCAGGGGTTGTGAGTGAGATTTTCACTGGGGCCTTAACTTTTGATGATGGAACAAGCAAGGACATTAATTTATTAAATACTATATTACCCATGAATCCAGCCACTAGGGATACTGGAATCACAACAGTGACTGGGAGTGGTGCATTGTGGGAAAGAGACCCGGACGGAACAAGCAGCAAACTTCGCGGCCTCGGACACAACGTTTTCTTGATTAAAAAAAAAAAAAAACTTCCACATTTAACGTAAGTGTTACCATGACATCCTCTTTTGTGCTGTGTTTATCGTGCGGCATGTACAGCGTAGACTGTCCGTCCAACTATGTAGACTCTTATACCTGTAGGAAATGTGTAACTGTAACGCAGTTGGAGGACAGGATTCGTGTTCTGGAGGGACACATTAGCACTTTATCTCAGTGTAGTCAAGACCAAGGGACGCGTAGTTCCGGCTCAGTCGGAGCCGCTGGCCGAGTTAGTCTCGGCTGTAGACCCTCCGGGCCCAACCGTAGCCGGTTCGGAGCCAGCACCAGCGGCATGTTCAAGGGAACACTGGGTGACCGCCAAACGGGGGTCCAGGAGCTCAAAGAATGGACCTCCTGCACACCAGTCATCAATCCGGCTGACGAACAGGTACTCTGCTCTCGGCAGCGCGCCTGCTGAAGTGGAGCAGGTGCTCATAATTGGCGACTCGATTGTTAGGAATGTTAGCGTTCCTAGCCGTCCTAAGCGAGCGGTTTCGGTGAAATGCCTCCCCAGGGCCAGAGTCTCTGACATCGAGGCACGATTGGACTCTTACTCCAGCAATGAAGTTCCGACCTTGGTTGTTCACGCTGGAACTAACGATATAAAGTCCCAACAATCCGAGGTATTAAAGAGGAACTTCATCTCTATGTGTTCAAAAGCTGAAACTAAATGTCAGAACTTAATTGTGTCTGGTCCCTTGCCAATTCTCTTTAGAGGAGATGTAACCTACAGTAGGCTGCTCTCTTTCAACCGCTGGCTAGAGACTTGGTGTGCATCTAAAAGCATAGCCTTCGTAAATAATTGGGACCTCTTTTGGGAACGGCCTGGCCTTTATAAAAGGGACGGTCTTCATCCTAACTGGAGAGGATCATATATGCTTTCTCAAAATATGGCAGCAAAATTGCCACAGTGACTCTCTAGAGCACCACCCAGGTCGCAGTCCTGTGATCTTAAATCACACGCTGGCTATTATTATCCCACTACCAGTACACTCCTGGCAGAAACCCAGGTTCCTTATAACACGGCATCCCCTATGTCACACACTAGCTTAGAACCAGACTTCTCCCATCATTACCAGAGAATATCTATCCTTAGTACGATAAGGAAGCAGTATAGATGCCAATCTAGGGGCTCCTGCGCTGGTAACCTGCTCCCAGTACCCATCATAAAAACAAATAAAACACAGCGTTCGACTAAAATCAAATGTTCACTGCTGAATGTTCGCTCCTTAGGAAACAAGGCAGTGCTTATTAATGAGATGGTACTCGACACAAAGTCAGATATCTGTCTACTGACTGAAACTTGGCTTAGACCCACTGACACCATCCCCTTAGTGGAAGCCTCCCCCTATGGGTTCTCGTACCTGCATAAATCACGCTCAGTAGGACGTGGTGGTGGCCTGGCTGCAATTTTTAATGAATCATTTAAGGTTGATTCAAAAACTACTGAGAGCTTCCACACATTCGAAGTGATGCTGCTAAGCATTAGGTCTGATTTAGCGGCCCATATCCTATTAGTTTATAGACCTCCAGGACCATATGCTGCCTTTATTAATGAATTTGGCAATCTGCTCTCTGACTTGGTTGTTAGGTTTACTAGATTCGTGATGCTAGGCGACTTTAACATACATGTTGATACAGATACGGATGCTAGGGTTAGAAAGCTCTATATAGTGCTCGCACTGAGTACTATTCAAAGCTTATTGAAAACAACAAGCATAACCCCCGCTATTTATTTCAGACACTAGCTCAGCTAACAGACAAAACTGATAAAAGGCCAGCATGTAGTATTACTAACGATAGGTTTCTTAAGCATGGGGCAGCGGTGGCCTAGCGGTTAGGGCATTGGCCCTATGATCGGAGGATCGGGGGTTCTAACCCCTTCCCAATAGGTTGCCCTGAGGTGCCCTTGAGTGAGGTGCCGTCCCTGTCCCGCTCCTCCCTGCGATGGGCTGCCTACCTGTCCAGGGTGCGTCCCCTGTGTTCGCTGGGTTGGTCACCAGCACTCCCCCGCGACCCCGTTTCGGACAAGTGGATGGATGGATGGATGGATGGATGGATGGATGTTTCTTAAGTTTTTTAAAGATAAAATTAACAACATTAGGCTCCAAATGTGCCCTATTAGCCCTCGAATTAATCCACTACCAGAACAGTGCTCACAATATTTTAGTGATTTTAATCTCATTGATAACTCTGAGATATTTTCCGTTATAACCAAGGCAAAGTCCACAACCTGTCAGTTAGATCCCATTCCAACCAAGCTCCTGAAGGAATCCTTAGGAGTACTATCAACACCTATACTTGATATCATGAACGCATCCTTGACCTCAGGTTTAGTCCCCAATCAGTTTAAAACAGCAGTGGTTAGACCACAGCTTCAAAAACCTAACTTGGACCCTCGCTCACCAAGTAATTATAGACCTATCTCTAATGTCCCGTTTCTCTCTAAGATTCCAGAAAAACTAGTTGCGAGACAACTGCAGTCATATCTAGACACTCATAACCTCTTAGATAAATTCCAATCAGGCTTCCGGCTTGGCCATAGCACAGAAACTGCTCTAACTAGAGTGGTGAATGATATAATGGTCTCGAGTGATGCAGGAAACATCACTGTTCTTGTTCTCTTAGATCTTAGTGCTGAGTTCGACACGGTAGATCACTCCATTTTAGTAAATAGGCTTCACTCCACTGTCGGCATTAGCGGAACAGCCCTTACATGGTTCAACTCCTATCTTACTAACCGTTACTACTTCATCCAAATGGATGATTATGGCACCCCCTCACCTATGTCACTAGTTAACTATGGAGTCCCACAAGGGACGGTGTTGGGCCCAGTGCTCTTCTCCCTCTACATGCTCCCACTAAGCACTATTAAACGGAAGCATAATGTTAGTTACCACTCTTACGCTGATGACACTCAGCTATACTTATCTTTTAAATCATGTGATAAAGCATCAACCGGCACCTTAATTAGCTGCCTCAGTGATATTAGGGATTGGATGAATAACAACTTCCTCTCACTAAACCCTGAAAAAACTGAGCTGCTCTTGTTTTGTAGTAGCGATGTAGACAGGGCCAACTTCATTTCGCATATCCGGGATGCAGGGTTGAAGTTTTCAGTTAGTACTCTGGCACGTAACCTTGGTGTTATTTTCGATTCAAATCTTTCATTTAATCCCCATGTTAATGCAGTTGCGAAGACATGCTTCCTGCACCTTCGGAACATTGCCAAACTACGGCGCTTTCTGTCAATGGAAGACACGGCAAAAGTAGTACATGCATCTGTATACAGTAGATTAGATTACTGTAATGACCTACTTTCTGGAAGGGCACATTAAGCACCCTACAGCGCATTCAGAACACAGCCGCTAGGATTGTTAGCAGGAGCAGGAAGTACGACCACAT
>CM029389.1:19868443-19912580 GCA_017165825.1 Hepsetus odoe | reverse complement strand
ATGTAGGGTTGTGTACACTCAGCCACTTGAAGAATAAAGTAAAACACCTGTTGTTGCACTAGGAGGCACAAGAGGCTGAAGAGTTATTAAGTGAATTACTTTCATAGTAATTCACATTCTATTATGTTATATGACACAAAATGTATAAACGGATAGATGTAATTCCTGAACTTAAGTCCTGAATCAGTGTACTTTAGAGAGTATAAAAATTTCCACAGATACACATTCACATCCTTCTTTTCTGAAATATCAGCCATAACTCACTCCGCTTCATCACAAGTGCCATATCTCAAAGCAAAAAGAGAACATCAACCTCCAGTCCCAGTACTGCAATTTCAAATTCACAGCCTTGTTTATTGTATTTTTTTGCTTCTCCTTCAGTTGGCCTTTTTTGCTCCCACTGTGGGTAAAACACTGATGCTCATACAAAATAAAGATGGCCAGACGGCAAGGGAACGCACTTGACTTGTCATTCATATTTCATCATGACCACGTTGCTGTTACAAGTTGCACGTGGTCCATAAATAAACTAGCGCTGGAGATGCTGTGTTGCAGCTCAATTGCAAACAAGCATTAATGTTTCATGAGGCAAAGTTGAACTGCAGTAAATGAGAGAAAAGGTTGTTTCCCCAGGCCGTGCTGTTTAAAAGTCACCACTGTTAAATAAATATCAAATCCCCAAGAAACAGCTGTTGTGTATGTGAACATGTCCAATGTCTACGAATCACCTTAGGCCATTCTTATTGCAATATCACAACAAGCAAATTTTAGACACATTGTCTAGACTTTGTTGCTTTCATATTCTAAGATCACATTAGTAGTGTGTAGAATGTGCTTAGCAGTCAGACTTTGCTGATGTTTCCTGCTGCTCAAAGAGTTCTCATTTGCCAGAGGTGTCAAACTCCAGCCCTGAAGGGTTGCTGTCCAGTACAGTTTGATGAATTCCCAACTCAAACACACCTGATCCACTTATTGACAGGTGTTGTGTGTGTGTTTGAGATGGGGGGGTGTAGGACTTTTTTGTGTAGGACAATTGTGTAGGACACCTGTCATCCAGGACTGGAGATTGACAGCCCTGTTCAAAGCAAGAGACAACAGTAATCTCATGTGTCTGCTCTCAAATTTTCACAGAGATCTCAATAAAGTCACACTTGCAGGTTTATAACATTACTTTAAGTGAAAGTGACAACCCATTGCGAGGTCACAGCACAGCACACAGTGAACCACAACGAAATTGGACCTCTGCATTTAACCCATGCAAACACTGTGCAGCAGTGGGCAGCTATTGAAAGCGCCTGGGGAGCAGTGACGGGGACGGTACCTTGCTCAAGGGTGCCTCAGGGCAGCCTACTGGTGAGGGAATTAAACCCACAATCTTCCAATGCGGGGGCAACACCCTAACCACTAGACCACCGCTGCCCCTGTATGTGATTATGTGTCAAAAAAAATCTCTGCATTTAACCCATGCAGCAGTGGGCAGCTATTGAAAGCGCCTGGGGAGCAGTGATGGGGACGGTACCTTGCTCAAGGGTACCTCAGGGCAACCTACTGGTGAGGGAATTGAACCCACCATCTTCCGATGCAGGGGCCACTCCCTAATCACTCGGCCACCTTTTATCACACCTGTTAAAAAAAAATCCCAATTTTATACCATTGCCATGTTTATGTGTGTATGTGATTATGTGTCAAAAAAAAAATCTCTTTGGACCTCCAAACTTTTTTTTTTTTTATCTATGTGGCAGATAGATCTTTGAAAATCCACCCAAATGATTTACATTTACTTATAACCTCATTTTCATTTTTATTGTGTAATCCAGCATAATGATGATTTGAAGAGATATCTTAGATCTACTGCTGCAGTAAAATATTTGCAGCTTAAACCATAAAAACATCTGTCCACCCAGTGTCTGAGTGGCTTATACAAGTGTCGGGGTTGGGGTGGTGGAGCCTTTCCCATTGCTTAGAGAAGTAAAGGCAGAGAAACACCTTGGGAAAAAAATTATTTCAAATGGACATTAGTGGTGTGTTGATATTCAATAGTTTTATATACAGATTGTATTAATAAACAACATCGTTGAGTAAAAAAGTCATTATTACCATACACACCGCATTAGAATTCAAGCTTTTTGCGCATTGTTTTCTCTTTTTAGGTCATTTTTGTCCTAAAGGCCAAAAGACTAAGAATTAGGAACTAAAGGCGAAACAATAGGGAACCGATTCTTTATATCTGTCCGTGGCAACGAATCGAACGTCTGATTCACTGAATCACAAGACAAGTAAACTGATGTCCATGTACAAAAACATCCTTCTGCTCAAATGGAGACTTCGAAATGGGGACAATTCAGGCACATGGGAGAAAAACTGAGACGGATTCAAGTTACAAAGAGAAAATAAACCCAAATTTGAAAATAATTATAAGGTTAAAGTTCGTAATGTATAAAGTGGCTTTACATGTGCAATAAAATTCTTATCTTAATGTCTTCTCAGAGACTAACATTCAGCAGACACTCAACATAAAGTGCAACAGAGCAAAATAATGATAATAATAATAATAACAAGAAAAAGGGAAGAAAATCAACACAAAGTGCAACAGAGCAAAAAAATAAATGAAAAACGTAATAAAATTATAAAAAGAAAAAAATCAATATAAAGTGCAAAAGTGTGATGAATAAAAACCACGAAACTACGATACTTACAAACTACAAAACAATAAGAAACTCGAGACCACATTATATGAATCTTTCATGTAGGAAGTGTGTTTTTAATAGTTTTTATTGATCTTGTTCTTAACATGACACCGTTGATCTTAAAGTGGTTCATTTGTAATGCGTCTTGTGTAAATGTTCAACCTGAACAACGAACAGGAGAATAAAAGATACAAAACCATCTCACCAGCCTGATTCGGTTCAACCAAGCTATTAATAAGAACCGGATTAAAGAGTGATTCAGTCATTCGATTCTTTGGACCATGATCAAAACGGAGTGTTCAAAAGAATCGGTTCAGTAAGCTGAACAATAAAGTCATCAGAATGCAGGAATTACGCCCTCCGCCGTCAACCGACTTGTAAATCCTGTTAGTTTCTGAGGGATCACTATGGCCGAGGTGGTGCAACACTGAAAGGGACTTTAGGAAGTGTTTATTTCTGCCAACATTTCGGTGATCTGTTCGCGCGTTCGGCCTGTTTTCTTCCGGGTTGAGGAGGTGGGCGGGTCTCGCGTGGCTCCTCCTCCGCCGGACAGCGGCGCTCACTCCGCGCGCCAGCCCGAGCCGAGCGCCGCCGATACGGCCCGTGTGCTCTTTCCGCTCGCCCTCATCACCTTCGGAACCAGAGAACACTGCAGGCCGCCGACACTCTTTCACGAGGAGACGAAGCCGCGCCTGAGAGCTCTGTTCCCGCGGAGTGCTTGGAGGTTACACCGCCGCCTCGGGCTGGCTGGGAGCCCCTCGATCCTCGGCTGGGACTCGGCTCCAGACCAGCCTTCCAACCCCCTCATTCTCCACCATTTAACAGCCTAGACTCCGTTAACCCCCCCTCGATACCCCGGAGGCTCAGACAGGCCGCGACGCTGCTCGGAAGTCCGTTACTGACGGCAGGCTCCCGGGTGGGCTTTTTCAGGCTCATCGGTACCGTTACCGCCGCCGAGCCCTTCACGGAGGAGGAGACGGAGGAGGAGGGACACGGAATGCGACTTTTTCCACGTTCGTGAGCTTACTAGCAAGATAAAACCCATTCCCAAGTGTTAATAGTTAAGGTATGTAACGGAGGATGTTTTGTAAACATCTGGGCAGACAGTTAATTTGCACAGTAACATTTCACATCAACTCACCGAAGACTCCGCTACATTTACTTCACCGAAATGTCGCCGATTGCTGAGTTTTTTAACTCCTTTGCTTTTCTTTTTCAAGGAAAAAATGTTAAATAATTTAAAAAAATATTATTTATACTTTTTTTATTTTTTCAATCTTTCTCCTATGCTTAAGAGTTCATTCGCCCTACTTGTCATAGTATAATATTTAGTACGGTAAATATTTACTTTCTTCTGAAAATACATTTTATCCTCTGAATGCTGAGTCCTGATTGGGTCCCGTGTGCTGTAGGTGTGCTCATTGTGTCAGTGTTAACTGTATGAGGCTGGTTTAAGAGTTTGTCTAGGGAAGAGTGCCTCTGCTAATAGACTTAAGAGCCTGATCTGGACTGATGACATGACAGGAGAAAGCAGGGACCGGCCCACACCGCTGGACATCACAAGGCTGCCAGGATGTACAAGACGGCCTGAGCTGCTCAATAAGTTGTCCATCAAGCTTACAGCGTATGACAGGCCGTGCGGGCACTGCCCGCATCTCTGGGGTTGATTACAGCTGGAGCCCTGCGGACGGGATGGGCTTTGAAGATCCAACGGTATGATTGATTGTGGAGTTGGAAGATGCTCTTATGTCTCAGTAATCACCCGAAAGCCCATTAGGAGATGAGAGAGTGGAGGCGGCGGCTGATTGGCCCCTGGAGTCTGCCAGCCAGTATGGAAGCCGTGAGGGCAGGAGAGGCAGAGGGAACGGCTCTGTCATGTTTTGGCACAGGAGACAGAATGAAGCATCCATTATTAATCTGCCGATCCTTCGGTAGGCTTGTTTTGCCGGGTGCTTTGGTGGGCCGGGCGAGCTTCTCGAGGAAGCTGCATGCGAGCGTCGTGTAGTTATTTTGGGGTAATTGGTTGGCCAGGTGTGTCGTGGCTCAGGGAGGTCCAGGGGGAATGGAGTTTGAAGGAAAATGACCTTTTACTCTGATGGGCCCCAATAGGGGATCCATTCAAACTGTTAGCAGCAATGCACGTTGATTATCCACCACTAAGTTCAGCCAGATGTTGCGTGCTTTATAAGTTGCTTGAATGTGTAATAATGTTGAAGTGCTATGTTGAATAGGCTCCTCCGAAGTACAGGGCCCGACTGCATCTAAAGGAAGTGAATCATATTGCACAAAACAGGGGCTATAAAAACACAGCCTGCTGTTTCCCCCCTCAGCAGGAGATTTCACAGCAGCCCAGCAGATGTACATCCTCAGCATTAAGTGTGTTTGTGTGAGTTTGTGCTTGTGTGTGTAATATACTCATTGTGTGAATGGGTACATGAAATAATAATTTTGTAACTACGTTTTGGGTGCAGTACATTTGAAAGTGGTTATAAAGTGTTTATTTTTTCCATATTTTTAAGTGTAAATTGTAAATACATGCTCTACATATCTAGGACTGTTTATGCAGGTGGGGGGGCAATGCGTTCTTAGGCTATTTAAGATCGGATGTGAGTATTTAAAAGTTTTTCACAGCAGAGCCCTTGGTTGCTTTTGTTTTGGTTGCTCCGAGCTGCAGGTCACTGGATGTCATTGTTCTGTTCAGCTTTCTTAACAGCAGTTAAAAGAGAGATACATTTTTTCAATATATTAAACCCAAAAAAGCAGGTTTGGTGAGAGAAGACCTCAGGCAGGCCTGGGCAGTGAAACAATACTTTATACTGAGCTATGTTGCTTGTAATTCACTGCATCTTGGCCAGCTTATGTTACTTTCTTTATCAAATTTCTTTTATTAAGGTCATTTTTTTTCTTTGTCCTTAAGCTTTTTTATTCAGTCTTTCAGTGTGGCAAAATCTCACTTTAAGTGTGTAATGATGTGTAATGAAATCAAAACCAGCACTAAAATTTTGGCAAGTGGTTCAGATCTTGGATGCTCACGCATACAAAACAAGCGGAAAAAAAAGATACATTTTACTTGTTACTTGGATGACAGTTGTAATGTCCGATGATTTCTTGATTCACAAATTTCTGGATGAATTTTTTTTTTCCACATAGGAAGGCTTGGGTACTTGAGTGAATGGGTTATTTGCTAGATGAACGATAAATATATTTTCTTCACAGCGAGTTTGGAAACTCGCTCACGTCCTCATCCTGAATGTTTTCCAGAAGTCTCGAACCACAGAATCACAGAATGTAATATTCTGATATTTCCACTTTGTTTGGATTTATTGTCACTTTTGTAATTTTTTTTCTTCAGTTTTAAAGAAGTGACCAGGCTTTTGTATGTCTTTTAATTACATGTGCTTGCAGTGTTTTTCACATTCGTGCAGGCTTTGTGCAGACATGTAAATTGTTAGGATGTTAGACCTGTAATCGAAGGAAATATGTGTGAGGTCTGCAAGTATGCAGCGTGATGTGTGTGTGTGTGTGTGTGTGTGTGAGAGGTTGTGTATACAGTGAATATGTCTGTGGGTTTTGTGAGTGTCCCTCTAAGTGACCGTTGAACAATGGTTCCATTCTGCGACTTTGCCTCGCTGCTCCCTGGGTTTGGCCGAGTGTGTGCCGGGACAGACACACATGGCAGATGGAGGAGATCGTGTTCCTGCCAGCACCTGGCATCACGGAGCACAGGAATGCCATTGTTTCCATCCGGCCGACTCACTTTCCCGGATGCGCCGTTAGAGAAAGAGGGTGGAAACTGAATTACAAGTCATTTGTCTAACAGAATAGGTAGTTGGATGCTTTCAAGAGCTGTACAGTCAACAAGAGCATCTGAAGGTGAAAGCTCAATTTCTGTTGGTAGGTTTAAATCAATAATTGGTTATGGCAACAATCAGTAAAGTTTCATGCTGACAAAAAGGTTGTTTTCAGATGCACAAATCCAGAATAATGCAAAGTAAATGTGAAAGTGGCTGTTTTGTCACTGTGAAAAACAGCACAGCACGCAGTGAACCACAACGGAATTCAAACTCTGTTTTTCACCCATACACACTGTGCAGCAAAGAGCAGCAATTCAAGCACCCATGGAGCAGTGATGGGGACGGTATCTTACTCAAGGGTATCTGAGGGCAACCTACTGGTTTGGGATTCGAACCCACGACTGTACGATCCTGGGGCCTAGTCTCTAGCCTAACTACTAGGCCACCGCTGCCTGAATGTAATAAAATAACTTGATCGAATTAAACTGAAGCATGGGGAAATATGAGATTTCCTGAAGAAATGCATTGAGTTAGTTCAGGAAGGTCCAAAATGTTCACCCATTTAGTTCAGCCATTATGGGAGGTGAAAAAAATGAGATCTGAATTGCATTCTGTAATAGAATGGATTAAGACTTGCCAATTGGGACGCTCTGAAATGCTTTGATATTGAAACTCAGAGCTATGCTGTAGAAAGGTACTGGTGGAATGAGACTTGGTTTTGTAAGAAAGGATGATCCAGAATGTTGCATTTTCATGTGTTCTTTGCTAGAAATGTGCATTTTTTATTGCAAAGAATTAAAAAAACAAAGCTGGTGAAGAAAACAGAAAAAAACAGGTTATTCACTTTAGATTGACTGGATTGAAGTAACCAGTCAGTATCCAAGTTTTGATTGGTGCTATCCTGTAAAGCATTTGAGGTTGACTTTTTTTATTTCTGTGTTGGACGAGTGGTCATTTGCATCATCGAGAACTTTGTGGGCCTGGACCTGAATTTGTCTTACATCACTCCTCTTCTTAGAAGCTTGGTGAACGTAGGCCCTAGTTTACATTTGGAAGCATTTCTTTTGGATTGAAATGTTAAAACAGAGAAGGGACTTGCTCTTACTGAGAAGCTTCCAGAATGTTTGGCATTAGTTGCTGTTTGCAGTTGTTTTAGGAACCTCTGTGATCCATTAACGTTTCACTTCCTTACTAAGGCAAGAGGAAAAAGTGTCATCACATTTCTGAAGTGGTTGGTGTCACTTTAAGGAAGAAGTTTAACAGGGCTGGACTGCAAAATAAAAATACTATGCATGGTTGCAAATTAAGGCAGATCTTCACGACCTTCAGTTGACCCTTCAGATCCCATCGCAACAATAGAAAACTCCCGTGGGTTTCTGACTTGGTTGGAGGCTCACTGATCCCTGTAAAATGAAACATTTTATTATAAATTGTTAGAAAAATGGTAATTAATGATGGGTATATTAGGCAAAATTACATTATAACCAGGTGTTGATTGATAAAGGATGAACATAACCACCCCCAAGTTTTATTCATCTATAAACATGGCAATTTTTTTTTAAACAAACAGGAAAATTCCAATATACAGGAATGTCTATTGCTATTGGATGCTCCAGTGACATTCAGGTTATGAAACTGAGCTTGTCCTCTTTTAGCTACTGTGGAGGTGAATTAAAGAGACACAGAAATGGCAGGCTAACCAAATATTTGATTCTTATAAAATATGAACAGTTGTAAATAGCTCGCTAAACAAGAATCCCAAACAAGATTTATGTTTGCTGTCGGGTTAGGAAAAGTTGTTTTATTAGCCAGCTGTGAAGCCACACTCAGTGAGTTACCGATGAACATTTTGAACCTGGCTTTTCATTTATTTGCGCAAATAAACCGAAACTAAAAACATCTCTATAAAGAGATTTTCAAAGACTGACATCCTGAACATAGATAGCAAAATGATAGAAAACTAGTTCAGAAATATCAAGTCTGACTCACTCAACTGACCCAGTGTTACAGCGTATCTGCCTCAACATCTTTGGTATAAGCATCATAAACGAGGGCATTAAGCTCACTTACCTGTTATACACACTTCTGTTTTTATGCTCAGATCGCTTAAAGAAGAAACCTGCCTTCTATGTGCCTTCTGTTATTGTGTGGCAATCAGATTTTTTGTTTTCTCACACATGGGTAAGCATCCAATCTTGATACATATCAATTTAATATTAATATGTAATTCAAACAGTAGAATTTTTTTAAGCCTTAACATATTGAGGCAGAACTTTATATGGCCAAGTATGAAAGAGGCATGTTGTCTATACATGGAGGGAGCCTTTAGAAACATTCCATATCTCTCTAAGAAGTTCTGAGAGGAAATGCTCTGACCCAGAGAGTAAAGAAGTAAGTCGGTGCAGAGGTGCTTCAAGGACAGGGTGTTTATGTGAGTGGAGATACAGAAAGGGAAATCTCAGGTTGTCTTCTCACAGGCTAGGTTAAAGTAAAACAAGCTGTGAAATAGAGTTTTCCATGACAACAGGAAGAGGATGTAGATCTTACATGTAGAACTTACCAAAGCATTTAAATGAAGTTTTATTGTATACATTGAAGAGTCATACTCAATTTTGAACATCTGCTGAAATCAATGTCTTGCGTTTTAATAACGTCTTAGGATAGTAATCTATCTGTTACGGTACTAACTGAAAACAGGAGTCTTTTGGTAAAAAAAAAAAAAAAAAAATTGAATAGAGCATTCTTTTATAAACTTATGGTTCATCATGAAATAATTCAAAGAAATTGTTTTTAAGGAATGTTTGAGAAAGAGTTTGAGTGCCTATTTGGAAATGCAGTTTAGGAGTTTAGGCCCTTGTTATGCTATAAGTGGTAAATTGACAACTTTTTTTGACATTAAGGAGTAAATAATGAGGTTCATTAGTGAGGCTTGCTTCCGGGGAAACAAAGATCAAGGGAATTCAACCAGCTGTACAGTTTTAAAAATGTCTGGGTTTTTTTTTCTAAACCAAGACATTTGTTTAATTTCTGTAATGGACATGTTGACAGACATCTACCCCATCGCTGCTCTCTGCCTTGCTACTCTGTAATTAAATTAAAGCTCATTAGGCTTGATTTGATCTCTAGCATACTGGACAGCGATGCACGTTCTCCATCATTAGATGCCCTATCAGCCGCGGTGTCATCGTTTTTCTGTTTTATTTTTTTTCTGTTATTATTTTGGCCTTTTGTCTTGAGTCTTTGCTCTTGGTGGTCACCCTTTGGCAAATGCGGTGGCATTAACCAGATCACTTACCCTTCAGGATTTTTCCCTTGCAGAAGGTGTAATTCCTTTGTGAGCTGGATGATAATCCAGCCCTTCTGATTGGAATGTTTTGCCTTGTCTGACTCCTCGTCTGAGACAAACTCTTTCTTTTCTATTCTCCCCTTCTGCCTCTCCGGAGAGGTTCAGTCATATTAGATGAAGAATAATTAAGCCTTCAAGAGTAGGGAAGCTAAATACTGAATGCTAATTGTCTGATCAGTGTCACTTGAGACATTGATCTAAACGGGCCTTGTGTGATAGGGATTCATATGGAAATTAAAATACAAAAGGAATCACAATGAATTGAAACATTGGTGAACAGCTTGGGAATGAAATATAAGATGAATAATATTTCCTGTGTATATTTGCGGAATACAAGAACACAGTATGCAACTGCAGTTTACATTAGTTTATTCGACAATAAAAGCAAGGTAACATTAAAGCTAGTTCGTGAAGGAGGACACGATAATGTCCCATGGTTGTTTCCATTGTAGTTCTTGATGTATTGATGTATAATAGCAAGGGTATTGTATTTTAATTTTAAACTAGGCTGGGCCTTGAATGCTTAAGGAGGATGGTATTAAGGTACCAAATAATTTGATTATGATTATGATTGTGTGTGTGTGTTTGTGACATATAAGAGGCAAGAGAAAAATTGATTCTCAAATTTAATCAAATATTACCATATTTTTCAACATATTATACCAATACAATGGCACTGAGCATCAAAATGTATTTATTTAACATTATTTAATAATGTTTAAATTGCATTTAACATGCAGTTTATTCATATTTCATGTATTTAACATTTAATTTTCAAGGCAACAAGATGTTAAAAACCCATTCTCCTATGTTTTCACAGCAGAAATTGAAAAGGAATCATCAAATTGGTTGCAAAGACAGCTGTACATAATCCAGTTTAAAGACCAATCTGAATTTGCTGAAATAATTCAGAATTCCTTCAATTTGTGATGAAAAGTGGTTATGGCCTAGATTGTTGAACAGAATAGAATAGGTATATAGTTGAACCTATTTGGAAGCAATATTGTTTTTGGAGAGTGATAGTTTTTTCTTGCAACCTTGTGATGCACATTTTTTTTGTTCAGTGTTCTCCTGATGGAGGAAATCATAACCCTTAACATCAGCCAAAGTGAGAGAGAATTTAGAGAGCTTAGGTGCCCTGAGTTCCTTTGTGACTTCTCAACTTACTCTTGGTGTAATGTCTTAAATTTGGTCTGCTTCGTTCATGTAATGATAAACATCCACAAACGTGTTGTGAAGATCACTTTTATAGGTTCCTGTTGTTTAAATAAAACCGGACACCCACTCACACCTAATTCATCCCATGGTATGAAAACACCTGACTCTTCATTTGACCTTTAAAATGTACTGCTATTCTGAGAGATTCACATACAATCCTCGTCAAAAGTATTGGAACCGCAAGATCAGTACAATAGTTTTTGCTATGCATCGAAGACATTTGGTTTTGAGATAGGTGAATATGAAATTAGAGATCAGATTTTCAGGTTTTCTTTCCTCATATCTGACCAACCAGTGTTTCAAGGGGCCAAAAGATCTGAATCAAATTCAGTCACCAGATCTAAACATGTATGTCATCTCCTTAAAAGTAGACTGACAAGAAAACCCCACCAGAGCAAACAACTGAAAGATGCTGGGGTTAACGTGTAGAAAACAAAAGAAGAAACCAATAGTTTCAAAAATTCACTAACATTTTTGTGGATTGCATGGGATATGCAGCCAAATATTAATTTATTTGTAATTTATGTTAATGTTCTCTAAAATGTAGGCGGTCAGATACAAAAAGAACTATGTTGTATGTAATTTATCGTTTCTAATTGTAATTACCGGTAAAATAAATCTGAATATCTAATATCTCATGTCATGTTTATCTTTTGATCACAAATTCAGACAACTTCAGTGCAAAGAATAAAACAGTGAAAAAGCCTTGATCTTCTAAAACTTTTAGAGGGAACTTTAGTTTTGCATGTAGCAGGTATGCAATGTTGGATCTTTTTCTGTAATGAGTAAATAACTATTAATCATTTATAAGTATATATTTTTCCTGACTTTCTTAACAGTTTAATTCCTTATTTACTTTCTACGTTTAGGACTTGTAGGTCTGATGGATGTTCTAGATCATTTATGCAGCACTGTAGAAAATTCAAGTTGACAAACTTTCTAGCATCACTGTTTTTTTGTATGTATATGCAGAGAATATGGCTGTTTTGTTATGGCATGTGCCAAGAAAATCAAGGTTCAGTAGCAAAGGTTAGTAATTGTAGTTGCAGCAATGTTGTTTGTTGTTTAGAGCAAAAGTAAACTGTGAAGAAACCATGCTGACAGCTGGACATCACTGCTCTTATTTATGTATGAGTTTGAATTTGTGTCTGCTTTATGTCCTGCTTTAAGTGTTGCAATACTGACTGTGTGTGTGTGCTAGAGAAAAAGAGAAAGAGATGGATGGAGAGTTCGACAGTGCTCCTGGGTTTCTCTCGTTACGGATAGTGTTCTGAGGAAATGGGTCACCCTTAGCCAAGAGGGAACAGAGCCAGGCTTGTCTAAAGGAGCTGTGCATGGAAGCAGCCAACCCACTAACAGCCAATGTAACACAATACCACAGGCTAACAGGCTGTAACCTCTGCCCTCTGCCCTGCCCTCTGTTCCAGGATCAGTACCAGCAAAGATCTATAAAACCTACTCAGTCACTCTTCAGTATCCTGGCAGTGACTGTTACAACTTAGACTTTGCTTGTAGTATAAGGAGGGTGACTCTGTAGAAGTAGCAAAAGTAGTAACTGCTCAGAAGGTTGCATTCTGTTTTGCGTTATAGTTTGCTAAAAATGAACATGGAGAGCAATGTCATGAAAAAAGCAATGTTAAAGAAAGTTGAATCAGAAAACTTCGTTCATGTATCATATTTTTGAAAAACATTGGATAGGTTTTAATGCTAACAATCAAAACCTTTTGTTATCTAAAGAGTGTATGTATATATATGTGTGTGTGTGGTTGATTCTGAGTAGCTTTGTTTGTTACAGTACACCTCTTTTATTTTTAATATTTAAACATTTTCCATTTTCCTGGGGCAGTTTCGCTCTACGAAACAAATAAAAAATAAACACATTAATTAACTCCTAACACAGAGCAGTGGGGAGTAAACAAAAGTTAGAAGGAATCAGGGCAATTCCGAACAGTTGATGTCTCAGGTATTTTAGTCACACCTGCAACAACATGGTACTAAAGGCAAGAGCTCAAGGCCCTTTTAATTGGCTTTTTCTTAAATGTCGACTTAAAAGGGATTTGGCGCAACAGCATGATGCTTTAGTGGAGTGCGGCAATAACGTAGGCCTTGTTCAGCCACAGTATGTAACTGTTGAGTTTGCCTTTGTGGATGGGGACATATCCTTTAGAAAAACTGTAGGAAGTCAGACACAGAGCTGAAAGCTACAAAAGGTTCTCCGTAGGATTTCTCATTTCCTTACTTCTCTTCGCAAGGATACGTTGACTTTGAAGGTTCTTTCAAATGTTTTTTATTTTGTGTTACTGTCCACTTGCAGCTACATGAACTCACATGACTGCTTATTTCTGCTAAATGGGGGAATGGGGTAGGGTCGGGGGTCATGTTTTCTAAGGTCATTTCTCCTTAACGCTGCTTAGATTGGCTTGAGGACCCATGTTGCATGTAAAAGGATCAAGTGTGGTTGGTTTGTGTATATATTAGCAGAATGCTCTTGTCTCCAGATTCTGTAAAATGAGATTACTCCAAATTTCCATCCTTGATGTGATTTCCTCTATTCATGCACCACTGCCTGCAACTCTTTGTGCAGGTGTTTGAGTTTTATACCAATTACTCGCATCTTCAGAATTCCACTACCGTGGATCAGCTTACAAGCTCTGTATAAACCTTTAACCCCATAACATCGAGCGTTATCCATTATTGTTGTATATTCTATTTAAGATTACATAATTAATGTAGTAGATGCATTTATATTCTTATGTTAGTATACCCAAGGGGGTTGGGTAGCCGGTTGACCTTGGACCCTCAGAGGTTTTTTTTTCTCCACATAGTGGAGTTTTTGGTTCCTCTCCTCCGTAGTCGTCCGGCTTAAACATCTTAAACATCTATTACTGTAACCTGTTATCAATGCAAAGTGCCTTGGGGCAACTTTGTTGTAAAAGGCGCTATACAAGAATAAATTGAATTGAATTGAATTGAATTATATTCTGTATCAGTAGGTTTGAATCTGTGTATGCTGACATTAATTCAAGACAAAAATATGGATTTTTAGGGGACTTTATATCTTTCGAAGCACAATATGTGCAATAATAATAACTTTTCATGAAAGTGTAAAATAATGTAAAAATGTGAAATCATATCAAGGCAGCTTATACTGTAATACCAAATCCTGATCTTATCCACCTCTCCCATTTTCCATGATCTGTACTGTCACTTTAATGTAACAGAAACTAAAGTTAAGGGGACTGGAGGCCTACTGCCTTGTAACACATGTGTTTATACAGCTTTGCAGACTCACTTTAGTGTAAAGTGTTTTAAAGTTTAGTGTTTTAAGATGATAAATCAGCATGAACTTTAAAGCAATATTTCAATATGACATTTGGACACTTTTACTGCTGACTTCCTGCCATAGACCAGACAGATCTCACACACTCTTGGTGTCTTATTTGAAGTTTATAATATGTATATAATGTGCAGCTAGTATTTGTTTTACTTTTGAGGCCAAGTGAAGTTAAATTGTTTATCCCTCAGAGTAACCTGTTGATCCAGGACTATGACCATGACCTTCTGATCATGGGACCTCATCACTAACCACTAGGTTACACTGCTCCTGTTGCACATGACATGGATTTTTATGCATTATGCTGATTGTCTGTTACATATTACAGTCATGGAAATAAGAGCATGCAAATAACAACTCATTTAAGAATTTGGTTGTACCTATACCTTTACACTCTACCCTTGAAAGTAAACCTGCAATCAGTTCTGTCTTATGGTTTAGTGAAGTCAGAGGTCTTTTATAATCATCACCAAGAAGGAGCACAGCATTTAAAACCCTGCGCCAAGTGCTTTAGGCTTAGTCAAGAGCCAAGTGTGTTACTCGCCATACACTTGTCTTAAGATTAAAGCCTAAAGCTCTTGGCATGCAGTTTGTGCAGAGTCCTGCCATGCAGTGAAAATGAGGAAATGGATCTTTTTGTTCTTGGTATTACATAGTAATGCTTGGACAAGACATACTGGTGTACTGAGGACAGCAGCTGATTTTTTTGCTTGGACTTAGTTAGCTGTACTTACTTAGAGTGTGTGTGTCAATGTGGATGAGAGAGAAATTGTCTGCATGCCACTGTCCTGCAATTCCTTATGTTATTTATGCCCACTCAAGTTCTGTACTGGCTGTGCCTCTGTGTAGGGGCTCCCGACAGCTTGTAGTTCTCCAGGGAGATGCATCTTTCCCATTTCTTTCAATTGTGCGTGTGTGTGTCTGCCTAGTGTAGTGCTGGCGGATGCTCATGTGTCTAACAGGCTGCTGCATGGTGGGTAGGTGACACGCTGAAGTGTTTGCACACGCTGTGATCCTGATTGATTCTCTCTCTTTCTTTGTTTCTCTAACTTTCTCTTTCTGTGCCTATTTCTTATTCATGTTCTTTCGCTTTTCTTTCCTGTACGCTGCTCTTACCAATGATTTGTCTGCCTAAACTGTGGTTGGCACATTTTTGCTTTTCTGCCTGAATTTTTTTTATTGAATGTAGTATTATTAATATTATAATTTGAAATTAAAACATTTCACTATTGCACAGTTTCTGTTGTATGTATTTAGTTTTTAATGAAATTACATTTAAGTAGTACAATGGGTTTCATCACAATTAAAATATACATTTCCATAGTAATTGTGCATAAAAATGGAGGATCATGCTCATTCTGCCAACACTGCCTAGGTTGGGGTTCTGGTTTAGTGATGAGCAGTGGCGGAAACAGTGAAAACCGTTATCTTTATAAATGATTTTTGTTTTGTTTTTTTGGGGTTTTGGGTCAGTTTTAGTGAATTAATTCACAAAGTGATTGCAGTTTTTGTAGCAGAGTGCAAATTAAACTCAGATCAGCTGAATTTGTTGCTCTGGCATGCAGCCAGCATTTTCACTCTCATTTTTCTGTGGAATAAACACAACACAGTCTGAAAGAGTAGGAAACTAAGGTAAAGAATGGGGTCTCTCAAACCATCCAGACCAACTGCAGACTTGAGAAGAAAATCTAAATTGCTAATATAATGACTAGCAGCTATGGGATAACCTTTTTAAATGCTTTGCTTGCTTTTAGGTAGAGTAGAAGAAATGGAAAGTTCTGTACCTGCTTTCTGTTGGCTAGATGAATTCATTTTCTTTTTATTTGTGGTTGTGAGTTTTATATGAACTAAAGCAAAAGTCACAAAGAAGCATGCTGAGTTGGTATGGGGCCTTTGCCTCAGATGCAGATATGTTTTCATAGTGCTGAATACACTCTAGTGCTCCCGCACTCATTAATGTGATTTTATGGCCAGAGTGTTGAATGACTGTGGTTGAGAATAAAGAGGTGCAATAAAGGTTACAGCAACATCTGGACTGAGGTTTCAATGGAAAGCTTACATTGAACATACTAAGTATGACTCAAGTCTTCTCTCTGTATGACTAATAGAAGTTTTGAATGCTGAGGTTTTGAGCTTTTGACAACTGTTAAATCATGGTGTCACCTTTTAACTTTTTAAAACACTCGGGACATTTCACATAGAGGTTGTTGAGCCATCGGTGTAGATGTTGTTCTCAGCGGTAATTCTCTTTTCTCCTTTTGTCTCCATAGCATCTTATGTTCTGATGGGGTCACTCTTGTGGCTCCTCATCCCATGCTCAATCACCTGACTCTGCTCAGTCTGATGACGGTATCAGAAACAGTGCGAGATATTGTTGCTAGCATTGTCAACGTGCCAAAAGAATCTGAAACTGAAAAGTTAACCTGTCAAAAAACGAAACCATCAGCAAAAAGCAAATAACCAAGGAATTGAAAATTAGACAGCAGAGTTCAGTCTACTTCAGTACACTGTGGTGTGTGAGCTAATAATCCTGGGTTTTAGGTTGGGTGGCAGACTTAGAGTCATTGTTTTAAAAAGTTGTCATGCTGAGAAAATTGTACTTTCTGTGCGTTTAAGTAGATTCTTGTTTTCTTTTTTTTTTTCATATTTAAGGTTCAATTATTGGAATATTATAGATAATTAGATAGTGTCATTGTTTTTTAAGCCTATACAAGGTGTGTAATAATAATACGACCCCTATACTTGGGTTTGTGGCTACTTCAATAGTAAAATGTAAATACTAGATCAAATTAGATGGGGCAGCGGTGGCCTAGCGGTTAGGGCGTTAGCCGCATGATCGGAGGATCAGGGGTTCAAACCCCTTCCCAATAGGTTGCCCTGAGGTACCCTTGAGCAAGGTACCGTCCCCATCACTGCTCCCCGGGCGCTTTCAATAGCTGCCCACTGCTGCACGGGTTTGAGTGTGCATGGGTTAAATGCAGAGGTCCAATTTCGTTGTGGTTCATGTGTGCTGTGCCATGACCTCGCAATGACAAGGGTTGTCACTTTCACTTTCAAATTAAACAGCATTTATTATTATTAGTTTTTCTTGGTTTTCGGCCCACCATGTCCTGAATTTCATTTTTTGGTTTAGTTTTCTTTAGTAATGTAATTGCACTTGTCTAATATACTTGTCTAACAAGTATATAACAGGTATGTTGCACACACTAGTATGGTGCACACACCCTTTTCATCACTTGAGTGATTATTGCCCCTCATCCCTGTATTTGTGTGTATCAAGTGTATTTTCTTATTATGTTTTCCTGTCTTGTATTGTTGCATGCTTCATTGAGAGAACATGAACTGAGAGTGAAAGCTGAAGCATCTGCGCTGCTCTTCAGACAGTGAGTCAGCAGTCTCCCCTCTCGTCCCTCATTCTCTAAACACATACTCTCTCAGAGGCCTTCAGCTCCCTGACACTCATCACAGCCATATGCCTGATCTGAGCCACTGAACTCATCCCAGCTGCACAATCATGAAGCCAAGTTAGTGGTTCTCAGTCCCCGTCCAGTCCCATGCCTATTTTTGCTCTTTTGTCTTTGTTCAGAAGAGCAGATCTTTATCAAGGCTTTCATAAGATGTGTTCGAGCAGAGAGCACAGAGAAATGCATAACTGAGGGCCTCAACAGATAATGGACTCAGAAGCAGTGGATTTAATCATAAGTTAACTGTGTTTAGAGAAGTACAGGGTGTTGAGCTCCTGATAGCTATGTAGTAAATAGCGACTTCTCAATGACTGACTTATTTAATTACCCATCTTCAGAATATCTAAGCTTCTCCACAGGTCTTACACAGAGGTCACTTATTAGGCAGCGGTGGCCTAGTGGTTAGGGAGTTGGCTCTGGATTGGAAGATTGTGGATTCGATTCCCTCACAAGTAGGCTTCCCTGAGGTATCCTTTAGCAAGGTACCGTCCCCGTCACTGCTCCCGGGTGCTTTAATAACTGCCCTCTGCTGCACGTGTGTGTATGGGTGAAACGCAGAGGTTGAATTTTGTTGTGCTGTGCTGTGCTGTGCTGCGTTTCACAATGACTTGAATAGTCACTTTTCACTTTTCTACAGCCTACAAAATGTTGGCCAGAAAATTCATATTTAATGATAATGTGTAAAGTGCACGCGTGTGTGTGTGTGTGTGTTCCTCTGTGTTTACTGGAGTGTAAAAATGCAAAAAAAGAGTAATACTTTTTATTATTTTAATACAAGATCATTCATAACATTATTTATAATAATAATAATAATAATAACAATAATTTGCATGGACCAGTGGTCATTGAGTAAACTGTAAGAAACCTCTGATTGCTTTTGGTAATTTTTAAAAACAATTGTAAGAAGAACACCCATAGCCCTTTGAGTATGTTCCCTTTTCAGACCTCTCTCACCTCAACCAAACAAATTTAGAATTTTAATGTTCTTATTTTAAAGATTAATTAGCCATAAATATTTTTGTTACTGTTGCTCAAAACATATTGGGTGACAAAATTGTGCAAATAGCTGCTTGCACAATACAATTCTTTAAAGTCCTTAATTGTAGCCTCTTTTTCAAATAGACTTTTGAGAACATCAACAGTAGCATGTAATGTTATCAAATTAGGAACAGTAATGTTGTTATTATCTGTCAGGATTTTAATTAGTGATGGCATCAATCAGCATTCCGCCTCTCATACACTGCCAGAAATCCCCACTGCAAACAAGCCTGGGGCTCTGAGTTTCCGGTGTTGTCATGCTCTCATAGCCTTATTGTAAATGCATCACTGAGCATTTTTCTTGATTAATAATTTAAAGCTTTCATATATGTGATTTCAGGCATCTCTGCTTTTTTAGCTTTAATAGCTTAATGAAAAGGGGTAAAGATTTTTTTGGCACTCTTGGGCCTGGAGACATGGACGCCTAAACTATGATCATGACTATGATGTATTTTTTAACATGTTACAAAATAATAACTATAACTTTTTGTTAGTCAACAATAAACAAAAAACAATAGTTTTTTTTTATGTTTTCTGTCATATAGTCTACACTTTCTGTGTCTTTGAATCTAGGACAAGTCTTTCATATTCTTCATGCATAAAAAATACATGAATATAATTTGAATATAAAATTAAACTATTACTCTAGTGTATTATTTTGTTCATTCCAGCATTATTTGTAATTGATGCTACCATTCCAAAGCCAGTGCAGTTCAATTACATTGAAATCAATGCTTTAGAATGCAACTCATTGTCTTGAGGACATTCGGTCAGCTGTGCTGGAGAGCCTTGGGTGATCCGGCCAGGATTTGCGAGAATGCAGCAGATCAGCTCGGAACATAGCTGTCCTTTCTGCTCTCTCATTCTTTCCTCATCTCTCCATCTCTTGCTGTGTCCTCCGCTCCATCAATCTGCTCATCCCTCGCTCAGACCCACAGGATTAAGCTGGATTTAAGTACATGCAGCGTGAAGAGGCTTCTTCAAGCTCGAGTGGCATACAGCGCGGCAGAGTCACAGAGGTCATGTCATGACTCCCTGCTTCGATTGGCTCAGTTCGGATCTGTCTGACTGCTTTTGCTGGTTTTAGCACATGGGATTTTACTGCTGAAATGAAGCCAGGAGCTAATTCTCTTAGTCCATTTTTACAGAGCAGTCAATTGTCAGAGGGCTTTGAATGGAATATTAAAATAGAAAGTGACTAAGCACTTGAGAGGAACCTAATAAAGGTGTGAACAAATGAATTTTCTCACTTTTAAGGTTTTACCCAAGTAGTAATCTTTGCCAGCTATCATCCAACATCTTCTACAATTCAGGACAACATTCATTTGCAGTAATGCAGCCATCCGATTCCTCGTGCAGGCCCTGATAGATGACCATAATTGACTTGCACTTGCTGTAAATAGGCACCCTTTTCATCCAGTGACAGAAGGGTCAGTTATGGTCCAGTGGATTTTCTGGCGAGAGATGGCTGTGGCATAACTGGGAACTGAACTTTGGGAGTAGGATACAACCTTCTTAAATGTACTGCCACTCAGAAACTCAGTAAATGAATCCTTATGCCAAGAGTATACAATACTATCTGTAAGGGGCCAGTGGGGTTGTAGGTTTTCATTTCCATGAAGTAGGAATACACCTGATTTTCTTATTTATTGAGTTCAGCCTCAATCAACAAATTATCATTTGTGGTCATGGTTTTTTGGAAGGAAGACCTGCAGCTGCACTGACCTTTTGTAGATAAGGTTGGAGAGCTTTTTATTGCACCAAGGGTCAATATTCATTATATTGACTGAATAATTCAGTCCTATTTTTGTAATAGCTGGACTAATACATACTGTCATTCACATTTACGTTTTGTTCAAGATTAGATTTAATCAGTATCAAGGAAATTGACATCAACATTTCAACAATTCTAAAATAACACTAGATAAATTAATACAGTTGTCTTTGAGAGTGATGTGACTTATAATTCACATATCAGATCTATATGAACATGTTCTGCAATAAAAGTCATGGATTTTTATGCAGCACAAACTATATTGGAGCTTTGTAAATAGATTTCTTTTAAAATGCCTTATCTTGGATCTCTGACTCTCTGACACTTGACCTGAATCCAAGCTGTCCAGCTGGACCTGACGTGTTGTTTACTACTGATCTTTGTGACTTCACATCCTGTGCTCTGGTTGGATTTCCGCTTAGGCAGATAACACTGGTATGCTCTTATCAGTATCAGGGAGACCCTGGAGCTAATGTCAGGCCCCATAATGTTCTTTATATTCAAATCGAAACTTTTTTTTTTTTTTTTTTTTGCCTTTTTCTATCCTGCTGAAAAAAGTCAGCTCACATTAACTCTGGCAGATATTTTGTAATAATTGGACTGATAGAAATAGAAAGTTATGTTTCGAGCAACATAACTGAAGTCATTCATAAGGGAGTCATCCATAAGCCTACAACACTTTACTAGATTAAACAAACTACAACGATTTTCAAGGACAATGGAATTTTTTCTATAGATAGGAGCAAAAAAATACAACACTGTATTTATAGCCCTCTGATTTTTGTATACTAGTATTGACTGCAGCAAATGTAGTAGTTTATCTCAGTTTAATTCTGATTATATGGGATGATTAATGTCACTGCTGACAAATTAAAGCCTTTTCTATCCCATTAAAACCAAATCCTAATTTTTCCAGTTGAAAATGTATTATATCAAAATTTCATATAAGTAGACCAGTAGATATTATTTTGTTCTGTGAATTACTTTATTGAAGATGAAGTAAGTAAGGAAAACACTTTTCTTATAAGTGCATGGATCATGTTAGCTTGTGGATACAGATTTATTTTAATGTTTTAAAATAAAAGGCCAATTTTATTTTTTTTGTTTAGAAATTACCTCCAAACACAACTGTGTAATATCGAATTATAAATTGTGACACTATTTTAAAAAATGGCTTTTCTGGGTTTTTTTTTTTTTTATGATGATATAAACATGCTTTTGCTTGGTTGAACAGTTCTTCTAAGTGATAGAAAACCTGTTGTAATTGCAACCTTTTTGTAAGATTGATGGTACCGTGTTCTCTGTACAATTAGGACATGCATATTTCTCCATATTTCTACGCATAGTAAACCACAATGCTTCTCTGCATTTAACCCATCACACACAGTAGAGCATTGGGCAGCCATATCCAACACCTAGGGAGCAGTGATGCGATCAGTACTTTGCTCAAGGACACCTCATTGCAACATACTCATCTGGGACTCGAACCCACAACTTTCTGACCATGGGACCTAATCCCTTACCCCTAGGCCACTGCTGCCCCAATACTCCTTATTTCATTACTCATTTATGACAAGTTTGTCTGTGTCCTTGTAGAGGGGACTTCTTTATCTTTGGAAAAATTTTCAAGCAGGGATAAAGTTTCTTCCCAACCATCCCCCTGAAGATTCACACCCAGACAAAGATGTAAACAGTGCAACTGACCAAAGCAGCTACAGACAATGGCACAGCCTCTTAGATGTTACAGCTGTGATTATATAGTTTGTATATGCATCTGTCTTTTCTCTTTCTGACTTTATCACCAGCTGTTAGATGGTTTCGGCCTCTCTCAGCTGGACATGTGGTGAAGGAAAAGAGAAAATTGAGACAGTGTGAGTGAGTCTTCTTGACTGTGTGCAAGTGCTGATGTGAGCATACTTAGCTTTATTAGTGGGGAATGTGTGTGTAAACCGACTGCATGTGCAAGGAATTTTAACATGTGTGTGTGTGTGCGCATGCATGTGAGTGATTTTAGTTAAGCCATTTAAAACCTCCTGCAGTTTGAGGCTCATGTGGCCTGAGCCTGGTTGCACAGAGACAGCAGACTTAATCTGCCAAAAGCCTAGAATTGGGTCAGCCACTGGAGTGTGTGTGCGTTGCTTAGTGTGTGTGTGTGTGTTGCTTAGTGTGTGTGCGTTGCTTAGTGTGTGTGTGTGTGTGTGTGTGTATGTTATGGTGTAAATGGAATATTGATGAAGCTTTAAATCATAATTGAAAACTCTTCATGGTGTGTGAAAGCTTGCTGACTCGATCACAATTCAATGGCTCAATTAATTAATTAATTAGTTACTGATAATTACACTTCAGTTTAAAAAAATGTGCATTAATGTGTTGTAAATTAAAGATCAAGCAACAGTTACACAGCGTCTTTTTAAACATTTAACTGTATGTTAGCAGTTAAATGTTAAATGTTGTACTTTTAATGTTACATATATAGCCCAAGTTTACCAGCACCTGCCAACTGCTGAGGATTGGTAGAGCTCAGAGCTTGAAATATTGAACTGAACCCAACAGACCAACCACATCAAGTTTGCAAGTCATTTTCCAACCGAATTCCAGCTTAATTTTGGTGCTGAACATTTCAAACATCACTGCAAGGAACATTTGGAACAGTTGGAAACTATAACTGTGAAATATGATCAGCAATTACAAAACATACACTTTTATTAGCAGTGTTATGTTTTTTGGAAGAGGCCAGATTATGCCAGTAAGACTTTTTCAATCACTCATCTTAAGAGCTGCGTAGCTAAGTAAAGCAGTAAAAACGTGTATGTAATAAATCATGTTTGTTAAGGATTTCAGTTCATTTTGGTTTTCAGGCTGAGGCAGGTCAGGTCTTGAAGATGCATGTACAACTTGGGTTTATCATAGTGTCTTTTATTTTTATATATATAAATAACAATGCTCATTTGTCTGGGTGGAACAGTCTGGCAGACTAACAGTCTAACAGCCCCTTCCAATAATATTCAGACAGCTTTTTCATGGCCCTTTAATGTGTGTTAGAGGCTTTAAGAGTTTTAAATGTCTGTGTTTAACTAGAGCTGGCTAAAGTTGTGTTAGACCCTTTTATGAAAAGTGAAAAATCAGCATTTTTTTTTTTTTTACCTGACCCTAAAAATATAAACCAGGCTTCACTAAGTTTACTTGTCCTTAAATTCTTGATCTTGAAACCATATGTCTTTTATTTACCTCTGCGAACACTGGATCCTCTGGTGATACCTTTATGTATATTACTAAACTGTGAGCATTCTATAATAATGCACTGCAAGAACATTGCACTAGTCAAACTCCAATCTTCATGTGAAAAACCTGGGTTAAGGTCAACTTTTGTGTCGAATGTGTCCCAGATTCCATTCCCCCCCAAAAAAACTTTAAAACTTCCAATATAAAAGGAAGAGACATTTAGACTGTAACGAGTACTTGTTAGACAGAGATGAGCACAGTACATTGAGGATCTGTTAATGAAAGCCCATTTGGCTTTTTAAACAAACCCTGCGTACAACCTATGCTCAGGTCCCACTGAGGTACCCTTGAGCAAGGTACTGTCCCTGTATGGGTTAAATGCAGACGTGTAATTCCATTGTGGAACACTGAACACAGTACTGTGCTGTGTACTCACGATGACAAGAATGGTTACTTTCACTTTCACTTTCACTATGCCAAGTCAAGAATCTTGAGCAGTCTCCCAATTTTTAAAGAGGATTTTCAAAGCGTCAAAAAGTTTCCTCTCTTTGAACTTTACTGCTCATGTTTGTAATGTAAGCTTAAAAACAGCAAGTTTAAAAATGTTGTTTTTGTGATATGACAGAGTTTTATACATATCTCTCTTCAACCTCTATTGGTGTAACGTTGTCCATTCATGATAAACCTACTACTTTTATGTTTGAAACACCATACAGGACAACCAGTGGAACCAAAAAAAAGGATATTTAAATACACTAGTTATTCAGTAACATTAACTAACACTATGTGCCTAATACTGACTAGGTCCCCTCTGTTCTTCGAAAATAACTCTTTACCATCTAGGAAGGCTCCATCAGCCTTCTTGCTGTCCACATGATGTAAAAGAAAGCATGCTCAGTGTTGGTGATGGATGCTAGAAACAGGTCAGCATGGGTGCTATGACTGATCTGGGCTACACCCACTTTTGGGAGGTGCTAAATTCTACATACCCAACAAAGCCTGCATCAAAGTTTGGCCCTGGTTGGTCACTCAGATACTCCAGCTTGCTTGTTTATCCTGTTTCAATGACTGTTAACTGACTAATATATCCCACCCATTAACAGGTGCCTTTGTGATGAGATAATCAGTATTTTTCACCTTACCTGTCAGAGGGTTAAAAGTAGTGCCTTATTGTTGTTTGTCCATCTTAAAGGCATAATAATAAAAGCCACAAAAATGAAGCAGCATATTTCCTTGTAAAAACAGAGGTAAAAAAAAATGTCACGTTAAAATGAATGAATATACAAATATCCAAAGACCTGTTTAAAAAAAAAGTACAGTAAATTATAGTCCATGGTGTAGGACAGACCAGAAGCCTCATAGTTTAATTTTCTTTGAATGAATTTTTCATTTTTTTTTATATTCTTGGCAAAAAGCCTTGAGGTTAATTAAAGAAAAATTTAGTTGCATGTAAATTGCAAAACTGGTCAGAAAAGTACCTTTAGATATTTTCAATGGGTCATTTAATGTGATCCAAGTCCTGGCCTATGTCATTTAAAATGAACAATAACATAAGCCCCTTGCATTATGTCGCAGACACCATTATCAGTCAGTTCATTGCAGTTTCATTTACCCATGTTTCATGCAGCATAAACCTTTGTTTATTTAAATGCACCTTTTCTTTGAACCACTGCCTTTATTTTCCTTTGAAACCTTCTATTTCTTCATCAGGGAACAGTTGATCTGAACACATAATCAAGAATCAGACTGAATTGATGCAAAAAAGATGCAATCACTTTGTAATCTGCCTGATGTCTAACCCAAATACATCAAGCTGCTTTAAACTTTATATTGGGCCATTTCTAGGCAGGCACATTATATCTTACAGTGAAGTTCGACTGAACTTCTCTATGGGCAGTTTGAGTCACCATTTAGCAAACGTCTTTAATTGGCCTATAAATCCCTGCAGAGAGTGCTCACACTTATCAATTCATCAGAGGTAATGTTAATGAAGATACTTTTCCTGCTGATCCAGCTCCATTAGCATGCCCTCATCTTTTTCATCACAGTCTTTTTATGCACCCAAAGTAAGGCTGTTTGATTTCATCAGCATTTACATTTATTGGCAGCTGTTGCATGTTCTGCCAACTGTAGCATAGGAGACCTTGGAGAAGTTCCCTTGGTAATCTGAACCCTAGTGAGAAGTATGGCTGCAATCACTTTGCATTAGGTGTGCCATGGTTTGACTGTATCATTATTATTGTCATGAAAGTTTTTTTCCTCTTTATCAAAGAATACTGCTATCCTCATGTAATTGTGTTACTCAAACGTTAATCAAAATTTAGCAGGCATGAAACAAAGGCAATGACAAAACATACAGCAGTATTTTTAGACACCAGGCTAGAAAAACAAAGTAGAAGAAGGGATTAAGAAGGGGGAGAAGTGGAATAGCACAGACAGAAGAGATAAGATAAGCTTTTGCTTTGGTCTACATGTACTTAGAAAAAGAGTGTTTTCAGAATTATCCATCAGTGTTGAGATGATCTCCACACACAACATGTAACAGGTGCTCCACAGCACTGTAACCTCCTGGTCGACTGACCAATCCACTGTCCAATAGTGAGCAACAGCAGCTTTCAGCCAATAGGGTTAGGATGGATCCTGTCTCCAAAATGTAAAGCACAGTAAAGACTGGTCAAAAGCATGCTCATGAATATTGACTACTTTTCTGCCACAGCTGATATGTGGTTAAGTGTCAAAATGACTCCTTATATGAGTCTAATGGTGTATTATCTGACCACAGACTTGGCTCTTCAGTCTTGTTGTCTTGCAACAGTGTTTATCCCCCAGACTAGATGAAACGAAACTGGCCTGTATCACCATAGACAATGGGGCAAACGTAGCAGCCTCAAGAGAACAAGTTGAACTGGCCATGGCTTGACTACTTTTGGATCGATTTACATATGCAAATAGCTAAGGACCACCCAGCCTGAGCATTTGGCCTAGAAATCACCTTGGTCACTACCTTGGTCAGTGTGGCTTTAAAACATATTTTTTGTCCTTGAATAATAGTGTTTTTAAACAAGTAATAGTGTGAAGGGTCTCTGTATATTTGCACTTACCTCAAAAATATTTTTTAATTTGTGTACTTTATTTTTATTTGATAGTTTAACTTATTTATGCTATTAATACTTTTCATGTGATGTCATATCCTCCAAGGACCACCCACCTGGAAGGCAAAACAAAGCTTTCTTCCACTACGCACCACTTATTTTTATGTTCGTTAAGCCAACATGTTGGATAATTGTTATCTAATACAACCAACTAAACAACCATGTCAGTACTTTCACAGATCCCAACAGAGAAACACAGCCCAGAGGAAGAGACAGTAGATTTATAATATTAGACATGCCTTTGTCTCTGGGGAGGAAATGGGAAAAAATGGTCACCAGTTTTATCCACATTGTTCAGGTTCATTTTCTGGGGCCTATACATTGGTTTAAACGAGTTATCATCGTGGAACAGGCAGTTAGGTTAACTGTCAGGCAGCAATAGCTAAATAATAACTTATCTAGTTAAATGGGAGGTTAATTCTCAGTCTGTAAACTTAACTAATTTGTGTATGGAAGAGGGGAGCTAGCTAGAAAAATCCTTTTTTTATACAAAAAGAAGTAAAAGCTTGTAATCTGCCTTATTGCACCTCCTGGCACATCTTTGTCCTGAAAAAAGAACTGTAATCCTTGCAATAAAAATGTGCCTAATAATATACCTTAGCACTACACTTTTGAAATTTAGCACTAAAATAAGGACAAATGAATTTGCAACAAAAAATGTAAATAGCCCTAATACCTCATATCATGCTGAGCTACCCTAAATTATAGCAGGACACATGCCATTAGTCGCTTGGAAAACCAATTCAATATTCGAATATTACACTGATATAAATGTGCATATCATATGTGAGATAGTTTATATATAGTTTATAGTTTATATATAACAGTGGACAGTTTATATATCATATTACATATAGTTTATACACAGTGTTTCAGGCCTGATCTTCATTGGAAACAATAACTCAAGCATGAATCAGTATTGTACTAAAATCCATCTGGAATATCCCTGCAGGTCCAAAATAGATTTTTTTCCTTCAAATTATTAAATCCTTTTTGATATTCTACGTGAATATCAAATTCCCCTGCCCCGCTGTATGCCTTTTGTTTTCTGCAGGGTACGCATTAGGGATCAGATTTTCCGGAGGGGCAATAAATGAGTCCTTTTGGAGGTCCAAATTTGGGAATCTTGTTAAAGTTCACGACAACAGCTAAAGCTCATTAAAACGTACATTGCCTGTAAGTAGTCTAGACCCATGGTAATGATAATGGTGTCTGTGACATAATGCAAGGGGCTTATGTTGTTGTTCATTTTAAATGACATGGGCCAGAACTTGGATCACATTAAATCCTAAAGATGTTGCATCACTCACGGCTGAGTTTTTTTTTTGTTTTGTTTTTTTTTTGGATCCAACAGCCTTTAAGCTTCGACACTTGCCAGCATTCTATAGTCTTTAATACACACTGTACTGAACTGATCCCCGACCTGATCATCTGTAACCATCTGCACTTGTTTAACTGCATAGTTACATAGTTTAAGTAAAAACTTGATTCATATATAGGTCACTATGTGGCATGACTAACAAACAAAAAAATGACCAGTAATGAAACTTGCAAGGTAAAGTGACTAGACTGAAAATGAAAGACAATAATTTTGTGCTTCAGTTTGTCTGTTTAACTACTCCTTGACAATATATTTAAAAAAATGTAAAAAAGAAAGTCTGCCAACCCCCAATTTGTATTATGCTTATTCTAACCGAACAGTCTCCTGTTCGTTGAATCATTGCCTAATGTTGTAATATTCTAGAATATGGTGTCTGGGACTCCATTTGACTTGTTTTGCAAAGGATTGGGTTACTAGCTGAGAAGTTTAAGCTTAAGTTTAAGAACCTCTGGAGACATTTTCTTCTAAATGTCAGTTCCCCCATATATGTTTTCTTTTTGAGTTCTCTGCTCTGGCAGTCAAAGTTCACTCGTCCCTTCAAAACTGCACATTCCTGTTGCTTAGGTCTTTTATGAGAAAATATTTCTTTATTGTAGTTGCATATTGGAAAATTCTCTCATCTGCTTCCATTACATTCCACATTTTCTGACGAACCGTAACAGGGCCGCTTGCTATCTTAGCATGCTGGGAGTTTTGTTCCACTTTTGGCTGTTGTTGATACCAGCTGGCTTTCTCGGTTTAACATGATCAACTGAAAAATATGCATATGACAAATATACATGTGCAAATTTTAAAATATGTACCATGTAAATAAGTACAGAAACTTGGTTTCAGTTTGTGGGTGTTGCAGTTATGGATGTCATCACTTGAATTTGTTACATTCAATTCCAATTTAATTTTGTTCTATACATTTTATTTATTTATTTACTTACTTACTACTCATGTTATGCTACTGCTACAGAAGTGTTGTTAACAACAAGACACTTTGCGATGCAGAAAGACAGAGAAATGTGGCAGAATTGGTTTACCTCAAGCTACTGATGTCACATCCATTCAACAGAGAGGAGGAAACATGTGCATGCAGGCATGTGTGTTAGACGCCTTTAGATGACACTGTCTGTTGCAGATCTTGTGACATGCTGGCAACGAGAGGAAAAACTCAAACTGCTGTCACTGCTTTCGCTGGCACGACTTATTCAGGAAATCTCCATCTTGCAGTGTAGGCAGTTTGCGTCTGTGTTTTTGTGCATGCGTTTGTGGCAGAGAAAGAGGTCGACTATGCCGCAAGAGTGAACCTGTCTGATTGGACGGTTATGAAAGAGAAACAAATCTGTCCTCAAAGTAGATCAGCAGGATACGGAAAGAATATCATATTGCCAAAATATTTAGTTTATGTTGCTGTGTGCTGAGCTGTGTCACCCACCAAGACTTACAAAAGCTCCACTGCCTCGACAGAACGACTAGTATTAGCCGATTAACCATTTATTGAACTCCCAGTGACAGACCTCTTGTATAGTAACTCACACTTTACTGGAACTCATTGCTAAAAAATATTAACTGAAGTGAAAGTGACTAATTGTCATTGTGAAACACAGCACAGCGAGCCAAAACAAAATGTAACCTCTGCTTTTTACCCTATATGCACCATGTAGCAGGGAGCGTTTATACCTCAGGGCAACCTACTGGTGAGGGATTCGAACCCATGACCTTATGATCTTGGGACCAACTGCCACTAGGCCACCGCTGCCCTATTAACTGCTAAAATGCACTTTTATTTTCTTTTATGACTTGATGAATATCCGGTGTTGACCAGAGGAGGATGGGTTGCCCTTTTGAGTCTTGGTTCCTCCCAAGGTTTCTTTTTCCAGTTTTAGGGAGTTTTGCCTCTGTCGCCTTTGGCTTGCTCACTTGGGGCTCTGACCCGGATTCTGTAAAGCTGCTTTAAGTACTTGACTACTGTGAGTGTATTAAAACACCTTAATGAATTTCTGAGTTGATGGCTGTGATGACAAAAAACTTTCAGGGCCACATGTACATGCAAGTATAGAAATGTGCATATATATATTGCAGTCTTTGTTTTATAGGTGATACCCTCAAAAGTTTGCTCTCTACCTCAACCACTCTCCTTCCACCAACCTCTCTTACAATCTGCATTCTTTGTCCTTACCCACTACTATCCTGGTTTAAGTAATAGTAAGTAATAAGTACATTTTGGATTGGGTAAAGATGTTTGCATAATTCTGGGCTGGTTCAGGAAATCAGATATGTTCAGGTTGTGTGATCTGTGTAAATCTGTGTAAATCTTCTAATATTAATTTCTCAGTTAGGCATAAATTAACTTCATACCTTATTTAACATTTGTTTTTTTGCTGTGTAGTTACTGAAAGTGAGATCCACATTAATACCAGGATCAAAGGTTACCCAGCAAAAACTGCCCAGTGCATCATGCACCCTCTGTTGGCATGCTTTCCTCCAATAATGCATCCTGATGCCCTCTCTTCCCCAGGCATGTGGTGGAAATGCACCAAGTCACCCAAATGAAAACGAAAACATGATTCATCAGACAAAGCAACCATTTTCTGTTGTTCCATGATCCAGATTTGAGGCAAGAATGCTCATTGAAGTTGCATTTATTGGGTGTTATGGATTTGTGTGGACACTGTGACAGGTCTGCAGGTACCAAGTTCCATACAGAACTGTGAAGGAATGCATGTTCTGAAAACTTTCTCTAAGAGCCAGCCTCGGGCCACGTTTGTTGCTAAAACATTGTGTACATTGTGAGGACACCATACTGGAGATGGTCTGGCTTTGTGAAAAGATCATAAGTGTTCACAAAATTGTGTGTTTAATGTGGTGTCTTACTGATGTATGTAATGAGTTATTTGGCCATAGTACAAAGCAAAGTATGATTCTAAATAATGTATGTATTTCTGGCTGGCAAACATTGTGTTCTGGATCCATGCAAGCTGCTGTGTTCATCGGGTGCTGCTGCGTTCAACGGGTGCTCAGTAATAGAATAGGCTCAGGCCATCTATTGTAGAAACATCGTCTTTGGAGCATCTCTTCATGTGACTGTGGATAGAATGAGAGTGTAAATATTTGGAATGATCATTCTATTAGTCAGTCATGTTTAATACACACCTCCTACGCTGCTGTGTATTGGCACTAATTGAGTCCTATGTGTGTGTATGTGTGCGTGGTGAGTAAGCCTGCCATTATTCTTGGAAACTGACAAAATTCAACAACACCCTGTATCTCAGTTGGAGTGTTGATTAAGGAGTGGATGGGGACAGCTTGCCCTTAGGGCAGTGGTGGTCTAGTGGTTAGGGAGTTTGCCACAGGATTGGAAGATTGTGGGTTCAAACTCCCTACCAGTAGGTTGCCCTGAGGTACCCTTGAGCAAGGTACCGTCCCCATCACTGCTCCCCGGGTGCTTTCATAGCTGCCCCCTGCTGCACGGTGTGTGTTTGTGTGCATGGGTTAAATGCGGAGGAGAAGGTGAAGGTACCATAGACTGGAAATTAAAATAACTGATGTATATATTTTAAAGGTTTAAAATATATGTTAATTTCCCTATTCATTTATTTAAACCAGGTTGCTAAAGCATATAAATTTTTTTTTCTATTAATCAACCATGATTAATAGATAATATATTATGCAGTAATTCAATAAAGTGATCAAATAAAGAGCTCAATTTGGTTTAAGGAGTTTAAGTGATATTTGGAAATCTTTTTATTTTTTTAAATTTTTTTTATTTATGGAAAATGACTGTTAGTTAGTCAAGCCTTTGTATGTGTTAAGAAACCTACAGTATGTATAGTAGCATTTGCAAGCTAGGTGTTTTTAGTAATATGAAACCAATTTGATGCAAATAATTGTAAAAAATGAAAGTTGACCCAGCCCTGCCCAACATAACATAGCATTTATATAGTTACACTTTTTACCTTTTGAATTAAACAAATCATTTAAAAAATAACTGAACAATAAAAAAAAAAAAAAAACTGCTTCAGAATATGGCCAGTTCACATTTTGCTTGTTGTGACACAAAAAATAAAATGAAGTCAATGATTGTTCTCTTTTGGATGATTGCAGTCAGGTGATTACGTAATAAATGTTCCTCCACCTTACAATCTGCATGGAAAACATTGCATCTGATGCTGCCGACACACCCGGAATGCGGATAAAAGCCTTTAGGGGCTAGAAGGTCATGATTAAGGGCAGGCAGACAAGACTTGCTTGTGTTTGTCCCTGCTGTAATTAGCGTATGGGCTAAATCTGCTGTTAAGCATTGCGGGACTTCCTCTCTTGGGCTTTGTTAAAGATGGGAAAGATGTTGAATGTGAAAGACATTCCACTGCTGTGAGAAAGTGTGTGTTAGACATGGGACCTCCGAACCTGAATCTGTGGCCAGTTTTGTATATAGGTCACAATCTCAATCTTGTGCTCAATTTTTAATCCCTCATGTGCGCTTTATGATTGCCGCTGCTTAAAGGAGCATCTCTCTGATTGTATTCAAATCCTCAGGACCCTGAACTCAGCCTGACCTCATATCCTCACTCAGACAGAGGCACAGCTCCCACCCTGGGGACAGAGACTTGGACTTGTAGAACCGATACGGTTGAGCTAATAGTGGGTGTGGGAAAGTTAGTGTGGAAATATCTGGTGTCACGTAGGGTTTGTGGTCAAATTTAGTGTTTTTAAAAGCCGATGGGTCAGGCCCAGTAGCTGTGAGCTTGGTTGGATTGTTTTCAAGTGCTGATTTCTCATTTATTAGTGAACAAATATAATGTACATTGTGAAAACTGCTGAGAAAGCAAGAGGCAGAGTAGATTATTGTTTAGTTTTATGATGCACAGAAAAATGTGTTTGGGTTTTATTGCAGTGGTTAAACATGTGACTTGCATGCTTCCACACTTACACATAGAATACACACACAGCTTTGTGTGTGTGTGTGTGTTGGGCAGGATCCCGTAGGAGGATTCATTCTCTTTTAGGCATGGTACACAACCAGATGGACAAAGCCGATGCTTCTCCCTCGCCATCATGGATGATGTCCACACACACACACACACACACACACACACACACACATGCACGTACACACACACACACACGTCTCACATTCTCACTCTCACTGTCAGTCTTTCTAGCAGGAATCCCCAGGAGCGTAAGCAATTTCATATAGAGCAGTAGGAGAGTGTAAACTGTGTTGTGGATTCTGTCCTGTTTCCTAGTGTTTCTCATTGTGTGTTCGGTTCACACATGCTTTACAACTATTTCAAACCCACTCACTCTTCTCACACTCGCTCTCCATTAGCTCTCTCTCTTCTGAGATGTAGTGACATGATGGATGATGCATTCTGCATCTGTTTTTTTTCAGCAGTTAAAGCGACCTGTTCTGGTTGCACTACATTGATTTCACAAGTGCATTTAGGCATGAATGTAACTAAGCTTTGTTATTGTAAGTACACTATATGGATGAGCATATTGGGACATCTCATTACTACACCTACAGGAATTTATATCCCATTCTAAACTCATCGATTTAGCCACCCTTATTGCAGCTATATCAGCTTCCAATCTTCTGGCAAGGCCTTCCACAAGTTTTGGAGTTTGTGTTTGAGTGGAAATTTTACCTTTTCATGTATAAGAGCATTTGTGATGCTCAGGAACTGATGCTGGACAAGAAGGTCTGACTCACAATCTCCGTTACAGTTCATCCCAAACATGTTTGGTGGGATTGAGGTCAGGGCTCTGTGGGGGGCCTATCAATTTGTCCCACACCAAACTCACCCCACCATGTCTTTATGGACCTTGCTTAGTGCACGAGAGCAGAGTCATGCCCTCCCCAAACAGTTCCCATTATGTTTGAAGCACAGGATTGTCCAAAATGTCTGGTATGCTGAAGCATTAAGTTTGCCCTTCACTAGCCAAGCCCAACACTGAAAAATAACACCATCTCATTACTGCTCTTTCAACAAGCTTTAGAGTTGTCATGATAGAATCAGGTATATAATGTTCACCTGGCATCAGGCTGCCAGACAAGGAAGTGTGATTCATCATTCAAGAGGACGTTTTCACTGCTCCAGAATCCGGTTGCAACATACTTTACAAAAAACTCCTTTCAATGTTTGTTATTGCGTTTAGGGATGTGAGGCTTGCATGCAGCTGCTCAGCTATTGAAAGCCATTTCATGAAGCTCCTGGCTCACAGTTTTTGTGTTAAAGTTAATGCCAGAGAAAACTTGAAACCTGCAGTTAATGAGTCAACAGTGTGTTGCTGACTTTTATGCACTATGTGCCTCAGCGCTTGGTGACCCCACTCACTTTTACTGTTACTTTACATGATCTGCCTCTTCATGGCTGAGTTTCTGTTGTTCCTGAACACTTCCACTCTGCCAGAATAGCACTTACCTTTGACCATGGAATATCTAGCCAGGAATACAGGATATAAACTGACTTTTGGCACAGTTGGTGTACATACAAAGTTTGAATGTCCCCTTTACGAATATATTTAAGGCTGACCACATAGTTGGGTGCTTGACTTTTTACACCTGTGCTAATGAGTGTGAAGATTACTTTAGATTACTTTATAACATGATGCAGTTTGAGATAATCTAATAATTTATACTAACTGGTCACAAGATTTCTGCATTGTTTGCTACATTTAGCATGGATTACTTAAAAATGAATGGGTTTAATTGTTTGTTCTTGAGAACCTATATGGTGGTAATTGAATGATAAACATCTGAAGGTCATTATAAATTCGTGTTCAGCAGTCTAATCATCCTCCATATGGGGAGTTATTTGAAATTTACTTTATTCAAAAACTAACAGGATCTTTTTTGTATGCATTTAATTACAAATTTCATGTGAAGTAAAATTGTTTGCTGATATCTTCTCAAGTAGTGATAAATAATTATAAGATAAATATTGTAATCAATAGTGACAGCCATTGTTTTATTAGCCTCATACTTTCAGTGCAAAACTAAAGTGCAAACCATCACTTTAATGAGAATATTTGGCAGACCCTGCTTGGATTGTTGCCATGGCAACTGGTGACCAGGTCTATCAGGCTGTGATGCTGGTGGCTGATCAGTGTTGTGTGTTTGATTGACAGATGTCAGCACGAATGACGCAAGCTCTTTATCTTTCATTAGCTGTTGATGGTTAGTTCGGCCTGACCCTAGACTGTGTGTGTGTGTGTGTATGTGTGTGTGTGTGTGTTTGTCTGTTTCCTGGATGAGAAGATATTTTCCAGGCATTTGGATTAATCATGTCGCAAACCACTGCGTCTGGCTTGACCTCTGACTGTTGGATTGATGCTATAGCAGGAAGTCAGTGGCAAGCTGCAGCATGACACACGTTCTGCTGTATCCAAGGCAGGCCAAGCTTACAGCACCGTGTGTGTGTGTGTGTGTGTGTGTGTGTGTGTGTGTGTGTGTGTGTGTGTGTGTGTGTGNTTTTTTTTTTTTTTTTTTTTTTTTTTTAGCTGTATGGCATTAGTCGATTAAATGCCTGGATTGCCAGAATTCCAGTCAGTCCTGTGAATAAAATATAAAGGTATTTAACCAACTTATGAAAATGGAAATTCATCATTGTTATTATTTTCAAATTTGCATCTTTGTTTAGATGTCATCTTGTTTTAGTCACGGATAAAGGTCATTATGTTCGAAAGGGCAGCCGGTGTAAAACTTTTGCCAAATTGATATGCAGACAATGAAACAGAATTTCATATCGGATCGGTGGAACCGTGTTAACAACGGCCGCCACTAGTACTGTTGGCCTACAGGGTGCTGGTGGAAATTGGACTACTGATGGCAAAAGGAGAAGAAGAAGAAGAAGAAGAAGAAAAGAGTGTCAGACAGAGTGATGAGTTTGAAGTTGAAGGTGTGATAATGAATGTTGTTAGTGCTTATGCCCCACAAGTTGGTTGTGAGATGGAAGAGAAAGAAGAATTCTGGAGTGAGTTAGATGAAGTGATCGATAGTGTACCCAGGTGGGAGAGAGTGGTGATCGGCGCAGATTTTAATGGTCATGTTGGTGAAGGGACAGAGATGATGAGGAGGTGATGGGTAGATATAGTGTCAAGTAGAGGAGTACTGAAGGTCAAATGGTTGTAGATTTAGTGAAAAGGATGTAAATGGCTGTTTTTAAAACTTATTTTAAGAAGTGAGAGGAGCACAGGGTGACGTCTAAGAGTGGAGGAAGATGCACACAAGTAGATTTTATTCTTTGCAGGAGGGTCAGGCTGAAGGAGATTGGAAACTGCAAAGTAGTGACAGGGGAGAATGTAGCTAAACAGCATAGGATGGTAGTCTGTAGGATGACCTTGGAGGTCAAGAAGAGGAGGCAAGTGAGGATGATGATGATCAAGGGCTGCAAGGTGGAAGTTAACATGGGCACTGAGAGGTGTTGAAGAGCTACAGGATTGCTGGGAATCTGCTGCAGAAGTGGTAAGGCAGACAGTTAGAAAGGTACTTGGTGTGACATCTGGAAGGAAGAAGGAGGTTAAGGAAACCTGGTGGTGGAACCAAGAGGTCCAGGAGTGTATACAAGAGAAGAGGGAGGCAAAGAAGAAGTGGGACGGTCAGAAAGATGAAAGTAGAAAGGACTACAAGGAGATCGACCACAGGGCAAAGAAAGCAGTGGCAAAGGCGAAAGATAAGGTATTTGTTGAACTGTATGAGGGGTTGGACAGTAAGAAGGGAGAAAAGGACCTGTACCGATTGGCTAGAAAGAGAGACTGAGCCGGGAAAGAAATGCAGCAGGTCAGGGCGATAAAGGATAGAAATGGAAACGTATTCACAAGTGAACAGAGCATGGTGAGCAGATGGAAGGAGTACTTTGAGGGGCTGATGATTGAAGAAAATGAGAGAGAGAGAGAGAAGACTGGATAATGTAGGATAGTGAACCAGTAAGTGCAGCAAATAAGCAAGATGGAAGTAAGAGGAGACAGAAGTTCCTTGATTTGTTCGAGAAGCTGATTGAGAACTTTTAGGAGGTGAAGGAGAGCTCATTTTGGTAAGTGTAGATTTGGTCCGGATGACATACCAGTGGAAGCATAGCAATGTGTAGAGGAGATGACAGTTGAGTTTCTGACCAGACTGTTTAACACAACCTTGGAAAGTGAGAGGATTCCTGAGGAGATGAGAAGAAGTATACTGGTACTGATTTTCAAGAATAAGGGTGATGCACAGAGCTGTAATAACTATAGAGGGATAAAGTTGATAAGCCACAGCATGATGTTATGGGAAAGAGTCGTGGAAGCTAGGTTAAGAAAAGAGGTGAGGATTAGTGAACAGCAGTATGGTTTTATGCCAAGAAAGAGCACTAAAGTGCAATGTTTGAGGGTGTTAATGGAGAAGTACAGAGAAGGTCAGATATGATGGCAGTGTAACAGTGGTGAGATCTGCAGTGGGAGTGACAGATGCATTTAAGGTAGAGGTTGGATTACATCAAGGATCAGCACTGAGCCCATTCTTGTTTGCAATAGTAATGGACAGATTGATGGACGAGCTTAGACAGGTGTTAGACAGGAGGCGGTGGCACTGACGGAAAGACAGGAGGCAGAGCTGGAGGTGTCAGAGTTAAAGATGCTGAGATTTTCGTTGGGTGTGACGAGAATGGACTGGATTAGAAATTAGTATATTAGAGGGACAGCTCAGGTTAGATGTTGGAGACAAAGTTTGAGATGCAAGGTTGCGTTGGTTTGGACATGTCCAGAGGAGAGATGAGAATTATATTGGGAGGAGGATGTTGAAGATGGAGCTGCCAGGAAAGAGGAAAAGAGGAAGACCAAAGAGGAGGTTTATGGACATGATGAGAGAGGACATGCAGGTAGTTGGTTTGAGGAGGAAGATGCAGAAGACCGGACGAAATGGAGACGGTTGATCCGCTGTGTTGACTCCTAAATGGGAGCAGCTGAAAGAAGAAGACAAACCTTTTTTAAAGTTTAAAGTAAAGTTTAGTGTAGCCGCAGCAGGGAATTGAAAGGTAATACCACTGCTTTAAAGGCAGTGGTATTACCCATTATATTGTCCCACATGTCTGAAATATAATTGTGGTATTATCCAGAAAGTGCAGGCATTCCCTCCTGACTATATATGTGACAGTCTACTATATTAGACAAAAGACAAGTACGTGAGACCTTTTAACCCATTTTTTTTTTTTGCTTTTTGAAAAGCCCACCCCCCAAACCCCTAAACCCCCAAACCCCATACATATGAGCAGCGGGGGGGTCCAGTAGTTAGGGACTAGTCATGGGTTTGAATCCCAGGCTGCTCCCTAGGCAGGTTCAAGTAGCTGCCCCCTGCTGCATGTGTTTATGGGTAAAATGCAGAGGTTGTATTTTGTTGTGGTTCACTGTGCGTTGTGCTGTGTTTCACAATGCCTGAAAAACAGGTGAAAAACAGGCACATGGCTAAACGAACTGTAAAGAAGTTAGATTTAAAATGTATTTAATTCTGAAAGAAAATACTACCTTCACATTCACACAGTCAAATATCTGATGCAAGTGAGACATATTTCTCTATTGAAGAGGCTCTGAAGCGATGTGGACATAATCCTTGAAGAAGATCTTCTATGAAAATAATATTTAAATGGGATTTTAAAACTGGAGGCTTGTGATGCCTGCAAGACAGTTGTAAATAGTTATACAAATGCCATTCACACCATACGGGGTGTGTGATAGAGTCGTTTGAACTGTAAAATCTCCTTACTCTGTCCGGGAGGCTCTCTTGGAGGACAGAATTCTTAGAACTATGCTGCTTGGTGCCTTGCACCTGTCACCACTTCACTCGGACATGCATTTTCTATATATATTTATATATATATATACACAATGCTTTCAAAAATTGAAAAATTGAAGTGTTAATCATGTATTTTCATCAATGAACAAAAGAGAAATCTAAATCAAATCAATATTTGGTGTGACCACCCTTTGCCTTCAAAACAGCATCAATTGTTCTAGGTACACTTGCACACAGTTTTTGAAGGAACTCGGTTGGTAGGTTGTTCCAAACATGACTCTGTTTCAACCTACGTGTGACATTGATGATCATTAGCACCTGTTTGGTAAAATTGGTTGATCATACACTTGACTATAATCCTACAAAATCCCTGACTTTGTGCAAGTGTACCTATAAGAACTGATGCTGGTTTGAAGGCAAAAGGTAGTGACACCAAATATTGATTTGATTTAGATTTTTCTTTTGTTCGCTCACTTTGCATTTTGCAAATGATCAAAATAAACAATCATTATTTATATTTCTGAAAGCATTCTTTGTTAACAGCATTTTTTCACACCTGCCTAAAACTTCTGCACAGTACTGCGTGTATGTGTGTGTATATATATATATACACACACACACATTATGTATGCTTTGACAGTCATTAATATACCAGTACTGTGCATTGAAATGAAGTCTGTGTGTGAGGAACACTGTCTAGTAACGCCAGTCTCACTTATAACAAATACATTTTATCAAATGGCTGGATCTTGTACTCTGGTAAAATGGGGTTTACTCCCTCTGGGTTGAGAATGAGGCACTCCTTGAAGTTTAAGTATCTTTGGATCTTGTTCAAGCAGTAGAAATGAGCTTCCACTTTAGGGCACCTGGGCACAAAGTTCACAGAAACAGAAAGTCTTATATTTATCAACTTGAAATGACCTTGAAACAGGAGAACTGTAGGAAAATATATTCATTTTTTAACATAGTTAGTAACTGGCTTTCTAACAAAAAATCTACTCTTTTTGATATTGCAGCATTATTTCAGTCCCAGCCAACCTGATTGTTTTTATATTTCTAAATGAGAATGTATGGCTAGGTTTCCAAAAGCTGACCTCTTTTTTTTTATTTTTTTTTCACAAGGTTTTTTTTTTTGTTAATTTTTTTTTAAAGCTAACTTTAAAGCTAACATGACTAATGTTAATGTAAGATTTTCTGCTTTGTATGGATCTTATTAGCTTCTTCAATAAGCCCTTAGTGAGCTGAATTCAGTTCTGAAGTTTTGCACACTTATATTAATCCACTAACCTGTGAATGTTTACTGGAAATATGTTGAGTAAGAGTTGAATTCCTTTAATGTGTAATCGTGGAGTAGAAGAGCAGGAGCAACAAAGCATGATGGGGGATGGGAACAGAGTTATCTTAGTTTTTTTAATAACTGTGGATATTTTAGAATAACTGTAAAAAAAAAAAAAAAGTTTTTATACAACTGTGTATAAGGTAGATTGTTCACGAGACCCCCAACTGAATGCTCTCTGTGACTTTTTTTTTGCATATGCAAAAAAAACCCACTTCCCTTTCTTTAACTTTGCAAAAAGGTTAGCCTCAAGGGTTTCGTTTTAGCCATGTCTGTGACAAACTTTCACACGCATGCATGTGCATGCACATACACAGATGCAAGTTTCAGACATAATGACTAACATCGGTAAGGTCTTTAAAAGGTCTCAAATCCCTTTTGTATACCACTGATATCTTTTAAATTACAAACCAAAAGTAGTTTAGTGGAAACCAGATTTAGAAGCTCTGTAAGCACATTTACAAATCGATAGTAATGTAAACAAAGCACTTTGCTTGATGTGCAATAGACTTTTGTCATTGTCACAAAACAACTCGTCATGGTCCTGTACTTGGTCTGCAGGAATGTTTTGGTAGTTGACGTGTGTTAAAGTAACATCTACATGAATGCCAAGTACCCAAGATTTCCCAGCAGAACATTACTCTATACATCAGACTTCCTTTTCTGGGTTTCATTTTTCAAGTACATTGTTGTGTAAAAGAAGCAAAGAAATAATAAGAATAATAATTCTATTGCTCCAGGCTCCCGTTCTGATGCTTGCATAACCATTGTAGGCATTCTTCAGGTTTACACTGTATCTAATGGAGAGAAAATTGTGATGGCTCTAAAGGTGTTGTATAGATACGTCCTGGGAATTCACTGGGGAAATAGGTACTCGATACACACATGGCATATTGTCTGAAAGCTTTCGGAGTGTGTCTGTGGGAATTTGTGCACATTCAATCAAAAGAGCATTTGTGAGGTCAGCCAGTGAGGTTGAACGAAAAGGCCTGGCTTGCAGTCAATGCCCTGGTTCATCCCAAAGGTGTTTAAATGGGTTGAGGTCAGGACTAAAGCTCCTCCACACTCATCAGACCATGTCTTTATGGACCTTGCTTTGTGCAGAGTCATGCTGAAACAGGAATTGTCTGTAGCATACTTTTGCCTTGAAATTACCTTTCACAGGAACTAATGGACCTACTTTAAACCCTAAAAAGCAGCCCACACCATTATCCCGCCTCCACCAATCTTTTCTGTTGGCACTGTTTTTTGGCAGGTAGAAATTTCAGAAAAAAATCTGATTTGTCTATGAGACAAATAAATAGTGAAATGTTCAATACTTTAGAGATTGCATATTCACTTGTCTTTTTACACCACTCCAGCTGACACTTGGCAGTTCACATAATTAATTTAGGCTTGTGTGCAGCTGCCCAGCCTTCCTCCCAATGCACAGTTCTTGTGCTGATGTTGCTTCCCAAGGTATTTTTAAAGTCAGTCAATGATTCAAAAGAAACATTTTTTACAGGCTTTAGTTCCACTCTGCTATGTGGTTTACCACTCCATGGCTGAGGTGTCATTCCTCCTTGACGAAACACTGAAACTCACTGATCTTTGCGCTTTTGTCCTCTCCTGTCCTCTTCTGCTCTACAACCAGTGGTTGACTGTGATGTTTAAATGGCTTTTCTTTAATTATATACAGCTGTTTGCAGTGGGTGTGGCTGAGGGGCATGCGCATCCTTCTGTCATGTTCATGTGCTTAATTTTATACAGCTGTTTGCAAAGGGTGTGGCTGAAGGAGTGTTCACATGTGTCAGTCTCAAAGGATTTTAAGTCGAAAACACATTGTTCACCCAACATGTTGCTAATGTTGTGCTTGTGCTTGGGGTTAAAGCAGGACATACTGGTGAGGCCGGAGTTAGGGACACCAAATACCAGCAGAACCCAAATAATGCTGGTTGTTAGAGTTAAGGCTTCCTTTGCCCAGTTCCTTTTTGAAGTGGATACGAGTTACATGAGATGCTGTTGTGGGGTGTGTGTGTGTGTGTGTGTGTGTGTGTGTGTGTGCGCTTTTTATGCCAGCACACTTTATTATGCATGACCATGTCTGGGTTGTGTGTTAATTATGTTACTAAGTCTGGCAGCTCTATCCTGCCCATAACCGGCTGCATATTCTCTTTGAGGTTATCATTCTAATGCACACGTGCCCACACCCGTTCCTCAACATGCTTAAATACTCATGCCTAAGCTTATGATTCCTTATTCTCAAATAGAGCTAGGTCAGTGTCTTGAAAGACATTGGGTGGTGGTCTGTGAGTAACATTTAAATGTTTATTTCAAAACTACATTTTGTTTTTCGCCCGAAGCTAACAATCATCTTAATGAAATCCTATGAATAAAATCAAGCAATAAGACTAAAAATCTTAAATCTAGAAAAATCTTTAAAACTAGCATAGATATATGCATTATACTCAGATTACTTAGAAGTTCCGATTAGATTTTCTCAGAGAAACACTACATATTTTTTATTTCAATTGTTATTTTTCATTTGAAGCTGTGATTGATGAATAAAGATTCAATTATTTAGCCTGTTTTTGCAATTTTGTAGAAGACAGTAACAGTTTGGTAAGAAAAAGGACATTAATCTGAACTGCCAGCAGCAGGTTGTAAGCAATATAAAAAAGGCAGTGCAAGTAATGAAGAATGTTTCGATTTTGTGTGTGTGTGTGTGTGTGTGTGTGTGTGTGTGTGTGTGTGTGTGTNGTGTGTGTGTGTGTGTGTGTGTGTGTGTGTGTGTGTGTGTGTGTGTGTGTGTGTGTGCTTGCGCGCGTCCGGCTAGTTCAGTCTATTTTGTGACAACGTAGATAAGGCTTGTAATATGCTTCTATGCTTCAATATGCTTAATCATTCTGGATTTTGGCTTTTGCAGAACGAGTAAGCACAGACTCATAATACAGCTGGGAAGGCCAAACTTTAGTTTATTAAAGAAATGAAAGTTTTCCAGAAGAAAATAGAGATTTTTTTTTCTTTATCCATTCAAAATGTTTATTGTACCATTATATTTAGCTTCAGTGTATCCTGTTTACCTCATTTTTCTGTCATGTTATTATAGGCAAAGTCTATCAGGGCAGAGGGGAATTTACTCATTGCAGCTCATTGTTTTAACTTGTCTCACTCTGTCTTCACATCGTCGATTGTCGATTGCTCATGTCATAATAAATTTGCACAGCTGGCAGCTTCCTTAGAAGTTTATTATACTCCTCAGTGTCTTTAACTGAACAGCTATTCCTTATGTCAGCAGAATTTACAGCCCAGGTGAGATCATTAGCCAGGGTAGTTTGTCCAAGAAGAAAATAATGGGTTTTGCCATACATAGGATGGTTTAAGTAACTTCACAGTATTATTTAAGGATCTCTTCGGGTTTATTCCATCAAATCAGAAGGATGTTACCAGGCTGTGTCAAATTTTGTTCATGATGTAATATAATGATTGGTTCCTATGCATGTATGTTTTTTAGCCCCATTTATTTTATATAATCTCCGTCCTCACAAACAACTGATTATATAAATATATAAATATATAAATCTCTCTCTCTCTCTGTCTCTCTCTCTCTCTCTCTCTCTCTCTCTCTCTCTCTCTCTCTCTCTCTATATATATATATATAT
>CM029389.1:19737648-19868127 GCA_017165825.1 Hepsetus odoe | reverse complement strand
ACTCCTTGGCTCACAGAGCGTTCTCGACTCAGCAGATATATATATATATATATATATATATATATATATATATATATAACGGATTATATATATATATAATATAATACATGTATGCATGTATTCAATGTCTCTACCAGAAATGGACATCAGGTGATAAAGAATAAATTCCAAGCATTTACAAACATTTATCCAAAATAATAAAATCCAAAATTGACATAAATTAATGTACATGAAAATCAACAGATAAGGTTTACAGTTTGTAATGGGTCTGACCTAATATCTCTAGAAGATGTTGAAGAAGAAGAAGTAAGACAAAATTTGTATAGCACCTTTCTCAAACTCTTCTCAAGATTCTTTTATGGTTGTATTAAGCATTGGTTTTGACTAACACTGCAGAAACAACATCATAAATAAAAATATTCATGACAAATACTTAAAACTGAATATCTCAGCGCTTCGAAATGTTCAAAATTATACTTCAGCTGACCAGATATGCTCTCGCTGTTTTCAACACTTATCTCAGGAAATCAATTTCTACTTGCATTTTATTATCTATGGACTGGCCAAAACAGTTAACTTGATTTAAAACTTTAATTGCGGTGCTTATCATTTTCAAATAAAAATATAACAGAACAAGATACATTTTATGAACACAGATTCTTTCTCTGTTTGCAGTTAAATATAGCGTCACCAATGTTTTACATGAACTGAGGTCAATACACGGTGGGCATGAAAACATGTATGTGAGAACATAATTTCTGATTGGTCAGCACTACTCCATTCACTGCCCGTATGCATGAACTGGAAGTGAGCTGGACCTCAGATCTCTCACTTTGCAATGCAGGTGGCACCTGCTTAGTGTTACCGGCTCTCATTCAGAAAGAAAGACGCTGGCTGTCTTTTAAGGAGTCACTAGTGTTTAAGTTTGTTTCTTGTGTGTCTGTTTGAAATGAACTGGTGTGTATTTGTTTTACTGTTAATTAAGCTCACGTTTATTAGCTGTTCTTCCATTAATGTTCAGAATTTCAGATTGCGGAGGAGGGGAATCTTAGACCTACACGAATGGTCAAAGAATTAGTTTTAGCCAAATATTTATATCGTGGTTACATCATATCCATCTTATAATCCTTGGGCAGACTGCATACCTACATCATCACCCACTTGCTACACCAAGTTGTTCGAGTCTAATTTTGATGTATTTATTGCTTTTATGCCCCAGACAGTTTCTCTCCTATATGACCAGTTTGTATTCACTCTTTAGCCCCCAAAATTAAACGGAATTAATTTTGTTTATTGCAAATTGAGGACTAATTTATATGTAAACGACATAATTTTACTTGGGTTACTTTTCATTCAAAAAATGTAGTTCAGGCTGAAATGCTTATTATAACTTCAGTGAGACAGGGCAGGGCTTACCTGCTGTAGACTGAATAATGAAATATGTATGTTAATGATTTGGGATTCTTGAGGTCAGAAAAATGGATTTCAAAGCAGCCTGTTTATGCAAATGTTACTCGTTAAAAGATTTCATCATCTTTTTTAATCTGAGTTAAATTCCACATGGCTTGGCCACCACCTTTTAAGGTTTCCTTCCATTTTAAATATTTACAATTAGCTACAGCATTAAAACCACTGACACGTGTAATTTTCAGTGGGTGGGTTTCACTGCTTTTGTTTTTTTTTAATTTAATTTTTTATTTTTTAACTGAAACTGTCAAGAAGAGATGCATAAATGAGATTTCGCTCCTCTATGACTGTTAATCTGTGAATCTTAATCAGTCAAGGTTCTCCTGGTCTATGATGCTTTGAAAGCAAAAATGAGTTCTGATAATAAGTTCCACAGACAAATGTTATAGCAGTAGCTAATCAGGAAAGAGACGGCAGAAAGGTTTAACATAAATGGGGGAAAGCATTTTTAATTTATTTTGCCATTTTCCATGAGATTCTACACTTTAACAATCCATCAGCTATATAATCTCAGTTCTCTAAAATCATTAACATCAACATTGACAGCACCTCTCTTTTTGCCACTGTGGATAACTTATAACAACACATACAACACATTGGGGGGCGGCGGTGACCTAGTGTTTAGGGCGTTGGCCGCATGATCGGAGGGTCGGGGGTTCGAACCCCTTCCCAATAGGTTGCCCTGAAGTACCCTTGAGCAAGGTGCCGTCCCCGTCACGCACCTCATTGCGATGGGCTGGCGACCTGTCCATGGTGTGTTCCCCGTCCTTCGCCCTGTGTGAGCTGGGATGGACTCCAGCACTCCCCCGCGACCCCGCTTGGGACAAGCGGCAGAAAAGGACTGATTGATGACTGACAACACATTGGGAAGCAGAGGCCTAGTGGTTAGGGAGTTGGCCCCAAGATCGGAAGGTTGTGACTCCCAGACCAGTAGGTTGCCTTGAGGTACCCTTGAACAAGGTACTGTTCCCAGCACTGCTCCGGAGGTGCTTTAAATAGTATGGGATAAATGTGTGTGGGATAAATGCAGAGAGTGTGGGTCACTGTGTGCTGTGCTGTGCTGTGTTGTGTTTCGCAATGACAAGTTGTCACTTTCACTTTCATAAGAGGTTAACAACATATCCAAAGTGTTCCTATCAGTTTGCATGTTTTTTCCTCACAAAATATCGATGGACGATATTAGAAAAAGCATTATCCATCCTGGCAAACGGTGACATAAAATCTATATCACAAAGAAAAAAATATGGCCTTCATGTCTGAATGTATCGACACACTGCTCAAAAGCTTTTTAAAAAGTGTTTTCCACGAAAGCATGGGAGATTCTGCAAAATGTGAAAATTTTCACTGATTCCTCTAAAGCTGCCCCAAATCTCAGTCTAATCAATCTGATCAATCCGTTTGGATGTGCTGAACAAAGAGGTCCACGTGGAGTCCACACCTTGACAATTCAGAGCTGTTTAAGTGACACTGTGTTTATAATTGTGTGAAATGTTTTATTTCCCCAGCTTCACACTTATGCCAATGAAACAATTTAACATTTATTTTTTTAAAAATGCAGCATGTCTTTAGCTCACGGTGTACCAAGTCTCTGGTAATGAAGTGCAATGAGGGTCAGATAAGGTTCTGAGAATCTGTGAGAAAACGTTTCTTTTGTAATCATCTGTGTGACATGGTAACATAAGGGTGGGAAAACTCAGCCAGTGTATCTGTCTGAGAAAAAAGGGAAGCAGAGGGAAAAGTTTATTATTTTTAACCTCTATTAACCCTTACTTCCTGAGGGATCTGCCTGTTATTGTCAAAGATCCAGTACACAGTGCAGTAAACACTCATACTTAGACTCTAAATAATAGTGTTTCATGGGGTGTTTGTGGAGGTTTATTTTTTCCTCTTTTGCGTTGGTTTGTATTTTTGTGTTATAGCTTGTCTGCACTAAATCTTGTGTTGTTTTTCGCTTACACTTACTCCAAAGACAAGTAGACAAGACACTTTGGTGCCTAGATTTAGTCAAGTCAAGTAGGATTTTATTGTCATTTCAGCGATATACACAGTACATAGTGAAACGAAATAACGTTCCTCCAGGACCCTGATGCTACACATTAGACGACATAAGACACAAGACAAGGCAACAAGTGCAGACAACAGACAGTACATCAATGGCCAATCAATTTAGCATCTTTATCTCTGGACTAATGTTATTCTAATGTGGCCATTGATTATTAGGTCACTAGTCACTCAAATCTTCCATAAATACATCTTTGAATCTCTCAAAGCCTCAAACCACATCTGTCTCTTCATTAAGGTGCCACAATCTTGCCGATGAGATTCAGGACACATTATGGCTTGCTGTCAAAATATACAAATTTACCACAACAGGCAGACATTTCAGGCAACTTTAGAGGACTGATCAGAATTTTCTTAATTTTATGACAACTGTCACAATCTATATTTGACTATTTCTTTAATCTTAGCCATTTTAATAATTTAGTAAAATTGTGGTTGTAATGGGAATCAAATAGTTCATGTATTGTGCATAGAGTGCCACAAAGATCCATTCTTGATTGGACAATAAAAATCTGAACCTGAGAATAGGAATTGAAGGTGACACAAACTTGCAGATGAGGCTTTGGATACATTATGACATTCTTTAAGTTATGAAATTAACACATTTTCCACAACAGGCACTTAACTAGTTTCGGCACTCTGACTAATACTGTTTCATTCAGAAATACATCACGGTCTAGAAGCATGCATCTTAATTTCCATTTCAACAGTTTTCACAGTCTGATCAGATTTTTAAATTTTTTTTAGGATGATTGTCACGTAAACTACATTATACTGTACAACACTATGCTATCAGTTTAAAGAACAAGAAGAGTAATTTAGCAAATTTGTAGTTACATAGCTATCCTGAGTGTAACCCTACTGTATAGTTAATCTAATAAGAAACATGGATTGTGAATGTCATGCAAATTAGGCCATCCTGGGCAAATTTCTGTGATTAGAAAGTATGTGAATATTTTTTTAACATCTCAAAATGTATTTCCTCATCCATGCAGTCAGTTTATAGAAACTAAGCTTCTAAACAAACCTACTTTCAAATCAGTTTTTGGGAAGTCACAAAACCAACACACATCTTATTCAGCTTACAGTGGTTTAGCTCCGCCCATTCATACTGAAGTTCAAAGGAGTGTTGTTGAGATGAAAGTGGCTATTTGTAATTGTGATATACAGTCCAGCCTTTTGCATTCATATCCAGTGCCCTGGCAGCAGTGGAGGGAAACGATACTTTGCTCATGGGTACCTCAGGGCAACCTACTGGTCTGAGATTCAAACCTATGACCCCTCAATCCTGGGGTCTAGTCCCTAAACACTAGGCCACCTCTTCCCTCAACACTCCTGGGATCATTTACATACATCATTCTTAGGGGCCCAAGAACAAAAAAACAGGCTGTTTGACTCTGGAGCTTAGGCTGGTTAAAAGCTCTTTTGCTTATTGCAGGCTTTGGTGAAGTTTTTATAACCTTTTATTATATAACCTGTTGTCAAAAGCTATGTTCACATATGGTTATTCTATAGCTTTGTTAAGAAGTGTGTGAAATACACCAGTAAATGCTCTCGCTCTAGCTGCAGTAACAGTCAGTGGGGACAGGCCTGTTCCTGCATGGAAAATTAGGAACTCGGCCAACTTTATTCTTTTTCATTTCCAAGAAAATGTCTGGTTGTTGGGTAATGTTTCATGTGGCTTGATGAAAAATCTTTAAAAAAAAAAGTTTGTTTTTCATAACAAAAAGACATTTGAGAAACAACAGTTTTAAATACAGTTGTTAATGATTCTACAGCCCACTCACTGCAAGAAAATGAGTTTGATTTACTTTTTGTTTGCTCTCACTAGCTTCAAGGATCATCACTACCATATTGCAGCAAATATCACCTGACCAGTATTTCAATATCATTACAGACTTTTTTGTTCCCATATATGAGCATACAAGATATAGATCAGAAATGGTTTATGAATATATATTTACAGAAATCAGTTCCAGATCAGCCAGCCAATGTCTGCGATTACTCCTGCCTATGAGATAGACACTATATAAAATAAGAGGGTTGTTCTTGCCATCCTACCTAATGTTATCTTACATTAGCTGTATGGAAAACTGCCACAGAAAGTTTAAATAAGCAATCTGCAAAAAAACAAGCCAAAGTGTTACCATTATTTTCCTCCTCACTTCCTCCAACCAGTAATGACAACCATTGCTGTAATGCTGATTTCTTCTTTCTTGTTTATGGGGTTTTCATTGTTGTGTAAAACAGCAATAAACTGCTGAGTTTTTACGTATGTGCCCACATTGTGTTAAACATTATCCTTCTTAAACTGTTGGGCCCATTCTGTTCATTCCCCCCGATTTCATTTTAGATGTTTTTGTGTATTCTGACACTTATGCCAATCATGTTTGTTCATTAACAAATTGCGCTATATATAGAATCTCCTCCCAGAACAGATTTTGGTCTTCTTCTCAGTATGTTGTTTAAAACATTGCTTAAGTTTGAAACCATGATTTACTCCACAGTCAATGTGAACCTCCATCCATCCATTTTCTGCCGCTTGTCCCAAATGGGGAGTGCTGGTGTCCAACCCAGCGCACACAGGGCAAGGACAGGGGACGCACCCTGAACAGGTCGCCAGCCCATCGCAGGGAGGAGCGGGACGGGGATGGCACCTTGCTCAGGGCAACCCATTAGGAAGGGGTTCGAACCCCTGATCCTCCGATCATGTGGCCGACGCCCTAACCACTAGGCCACTAGGCTTTCATATGTCTATTTATCCTATCCTATACAGTTATTCCCTATCAGTGTACAATAAAAAGTGTGCAATCATTCAAATCTGTCCCAGTCCATGCAAAAGCCTCATAAAGAAATCTTGTTTTGAATTCAGTTTCTGTGATGCCATAAAAACCAGTACATTTACGTTAAACTGCCTGTTAAACTGCCAATCATGCGTTTCATGCCAATCATGAGTGTTTCAGCCTGTACTGCTTTGCCAATAAGGCAGCATATGAAGCAGCCAATCAGAAAAGATTCAATCTTAAAGTTGCAGTACTTAATAGACATTTTTTATTTATATATAAAAATAAAAAAAAAGGTTGAAAATGTTGTAAAACCCCCCCACCCCCCAGACATTGGACATTGGGAGCATATAAAATATAAGGGAAGTGAAACAACAATTTGGACTGGTCACATTTGACCACACAAAATTATAATGTCTGACATGTGAGTTTTTATCAATTAGCTTGGACGCTGTGTCATAATTGTTGTGCGATTACATTGTGTCCTCTTTACATGTGATTAGCTTTTGCCTTTATTCTGCAAAAAACAGGCAGAAACAGCTTCACAGTCTCCAGAGAAGGTTAATGGTCAGAATAACTAATTGAGTCCTATCCAAAAGCTCTGGTGTCCCAATTACAAGCAATCAGGAACAGAGAGATTGACCTTGTGGCTGTCAGGACATTTTCTGGACATAAAGCTGTAAATCAGCTCAGAGAAGATGCATTTACGACAGTCGCCTTTGCAAAGAGTGGTATCTTGCCCTCACAGACACACATTTATGCACATACAATGGGTGTCTTCTTTTACGAGGCAGACAGACACTGAGCTGTTGGTAATTTGCATGCTGCACAGAGATATAAAGCGCTTCACATGTGTTAATAAATGGCACTACAGCTCTATGCAGCTCCCTCACAGTTCTTTGAATGCTGTCATATAAGGGATCATTTTCTGCAAATGAGTCATTGTTAAGCCCTAACTGACTTGGGAAGCTCTAGGGTTTAACCACACTGAAGGGGATTATTTTTGCCGTAATCACTAGTTTGGCACACATTACTGCGCTTTAAAGTCTGGCTCCAAAATGGGCATTTACAGACATGCTGAAATGGAAATTGTGATGCATTGTCCTTATGATGTATTTCCGAGTGAAACAGTATTAGTGAAAGTGACACTAGTTAAGTGTTTTTGCTCAATGGTGAGTGGGTGTGGTGGTAGGGGAGGGTGAAACACAATCATATTATTGCTCTTCCGAAACCACTAAGTACTTATTTATAAAACACCTTCCGGTGCTGGAGACTGAAGCCCCTATGTTTCAAAATAATTTCTCATAGCTATCGTCAGGCCATTCAGACATAGTCATTTTCTGAACTCAGAGATACTGGATGGATATTTACGTCACAGCCGACTCTAGTAGTGACATGTGAAAACAACAGACACATGCTCTGCTTTGAGAATAGTCTGCCAACTATACAGGGGGCCTACCGTAAGAGAAGGAGGGCCCCCTTTTAAGGGATCAAATTGAGCCAAAAGTAAAAATGAGCATTTGTCATTATGAGCACACAGTGAACCACAACATCCATCCTCTGTCTCTAACCCATAGAAACACTTCAGCAGTGGGCAGCCATATCCAGCAGCCAGGGAACAGTGATGGGGACAGTGGCTTGCTCAAGGATACCTTAGGGCAACCTACTGGTCCAAGATTCGGACCATGACCTTGTCTTTAACCACTAGGCCACCGTGGCACTCCTTAAAACAATAACTTTTTGGAAAAAATGAATGCCCTATTTATGAACTTGGTTCTTCCTGTTCAACCTAAATGACTTCCCCTTTGGGGATAACCCCACTTTGCATTGTCATCAGCACTGTACTGTACTCGCCATAGTTTCAACTCTTGAAGGAACCCCTTTCAATTTTCTATAATGAGATTTGAAGGAATTAAGAAACTTTAAAAGGGTTAAGGAGCTGTAAAGGCTCTAGGAAGAACCCTTCGACTTGGCAGAGAATCTTTTATTTCATGTAATTACTTTAGCTTCTTTACATTACATGCTTTACAGTAAATAGATGCACTGCTTTTCCCTCTTTTTTAGGGAACGGCAAGTGAATCTTTTCCAAAGGAAACCCTTTGTGGCATAGCTCTATAGTCCTCCTATAAACTTGGTGCACCTCATGTCCCAATGTCCTCTGTCCCAATGCAGAGGGACGCTTAGTTGTCTGGACCTTGTGGCTGACTGAATGCATGATGATGAATGCAAAATCTCCATTCTCATATTTAAACACACACAAATATTCACTACGTTGTATTTCATCTTTTGCATCTGGATTAAGTAAAAACGATACTTCCGTGACCACTGTGCACACATATAGATAACAGAGCCTTGTGTATCATCCTTTTTGTTCCAGTATGTTCAGATATGTAAATGTTCTGCATGTTTGATATGCCGTTCCCAGGAGGGAAGATAAGTGCTGTGACCGGACCATTCCCCACTAGAGATTACCATTGCAAGCCTGTGCTCTCTACTGGGATATACTGCATGAGAGACATAGTGGAATGGGAAGACACAGTAAGAGGCGGAAGGATAAGCAGAGCAATACAAATGAATAGATTAAGTAAATAAAGAGAAAGAGAAGCTGTAGGGGTAAATTTACTTTTCAGCAACAGATGGCAGCAGCCAAGGGAAAGTTAATTACCCTCTCGTCTTGCATGTGTGTGTGTGTGTGTGGGGGTCCTGTGCCCATCTGTTTGTTTGCCAGCCATCAGTGTGAAAGGGGTCTTTTGCGTTAATATGCTAGTGCTCTCTCTTCTTCCTGTCATCTCTTTCACCCTTACTCACTCACTCTTTTTGATCCCCCTCTAATACAAACTTTTCTCATAGAGTTAAAAAGTATGGAAAAATATTGTATTGTAAGCCATAATGCGCTCTCTCTCCCTCTCTCTCTCTCTCTCTCTCCCTCTCTCTCCCGCTCTCCCTTGCTCTCTCTCTCTCTCAACTGTGCTGGAGTGAGGGGATAATTTGATGACATACAGGTCACACCTTTTTCCTTCCATACCCAGGAAGCGTAAATCATATTTGCTAATGGAGGTGTACATGTTGGCTTTGTGTGTGTATGTGTGTATGTGTATGTGTATGTGTATGTGTGTGTGTGTGTGTGTGTGTGTGTGTGTGTGTGTGTGTTTGTATTGTAAAAGAAACGAATCTGGGATGTGATGTCTGGCATTTATTGTGCGAATAGATGGTAATTAGTGATGGGTGTGTGTGTGTGTGTGTGTATGTGTGTGTGTGTGTGTGTGTGTGTGTGTGTGTGTGTGTGTGTGTGTGTTTGCTCTACACACGTAGTAGGGCCTATCTAAGAGAGAGAGTAAGTGGACAGAGGGAGGAAGTGGGGGAGGAGAAACATGAATGCAGAGAATGACTTCGTAGAGAGAAATAGAGGATGTGGTATGTGTGCGTTTGTGTGTGCGTGTGTGTGTGCGTGTGAGTGTGTGTGTGTGTATGCACTTCATATTGAGGTTAATTTGGGCCTTGAGGATAGCTGGCCTGTGGATCTACATCAAACTTTGCTCAACTTGGCTTGCTTAATTCATCTGCTATTCTCTCTCAGTCTCAGAGCCACTCTTTCATTTCATTCACATTGCCCAGGTAATTCTGCACCATTTGCTTCATTTTCAAAAACACAGTTTTATTGACCAAATCTGTCAGTATTTGTATGTGCATTTTTAATCCCCATATAGACAATGATAATTTAGTGTGAGTATATTTACTTTAAAGCTTGAATGTGTTTAAGGGCCCTAAATAAAATCATGTTATAGTACTGAAGAGGTTTTGGACATTTTTTTACACAGTATAGTTTCTCTGACAAAGATGGTAGGAGCTGCGACAGGATATTGTCTGGGTATTCAAATTATGTATTATAAAAGAATTACGTAAAAAACAGTTCCAGTTTATTTGTACAATTTCTCTTTATCTCTTAGAATTTAGTTTTTGCTTCCTTAAGGCTGCTGTATGTAACTGATAATGTTTTTCTAAATGGAAGTGCAGTGTTTTGCCTCATTTAAGAGTCATTTTAAATGGAAACACTCCACATAACTTCAGTGTGAAGGTGGTGTGGACTATGCAGTGGATGTAGGTTAATGTATTCTATTCACAGTCACAAACAAAACAACAAAATCCAAATGGACTGTTAATCAAAATGGATATTATTGACAGAGCATGGAAATTTCAATGAAAACATGAAGAAAAATCATATTTCTGAAAGTGACTTTTTTGTCATTGTGAAACACAGTACAGTACACAGTGAACCAAAATGCAGCCTCTGCTTTTCACCCACACACATGCTGCAGGGGGCAGCTGTTTAAAGTGCCCGGGGAGCAGTGAAAGAAACGGTACCTTGCTCAAGGGTACCTCAGTGCAACCTACTGGTCTGGGATTCGAACCCAAGGTCTTCTAATCCTGGGGCTTATTCCCTTATCACTAGGCCTCCGCTTCCCCACACTATTTCTATCCCCCTTGAAAACTTCACTGGAGGTTCAGACCATTTTAGGAACTAGCCTTTAACAGTTTTTGGTGCCTGATTTTGGTTAGTTTGTTCTATTTTGTGTAATGCATTATGTAAATGTAATGCGTTTTGTAACTGTTTTCCTATGATACACACTTGATTTCACCCAGCACTTGATTTTGACTGACCTACCCATGAATAGGAATCCTAATTACATAATTAATTATATAAATGAAAGGGCTCATGTCCTAAAGGTCTTCCAGTGACATTTATATGGTTTTATTGACCTTTCTTTTGACATAATTCATGATCATTTTCCAACCTCTCAGAATCCCTTGGAATTCGCTGATAAATGAAAAGAACCTTAGTTTAGCTTTTCTTTTTGAATGTTTGAATGTTCATCATGAAGGAGCAGAGCCAAGCTTGGCTTAAATTTGTAAACGTGTTGGTGACATGAAATCAACACCAACTGTATTTGCAGTTCTCATTCATGTATGTAGTGAAATGACTAGAGACTGATTAATAGTATCATGTATCTCATTAATGTGTTTTAATGGTACAGCAAAATGACCCTGATAACTGTGATGACTCCGGATTTTTAAGATTAAACGGCTCTGCTGCTGAACACATCAATGGTGTAAATGCATTTTGTCTAATACTGGTTGTAGACAAAACTCCATCTCAAGAGCAATATATTTCTATCCTGCTCTGTGTGTGTGTGTCCGTGTGTGTGTGTGTGATGTGTGTGTGTGTGTGTGTGTGTGTGTGTGTGAGTGAGATTTAATGTGTTTGCATATCCCACAGGCCAATGCCCACAGGTGTTTTTTTGTGTATAAGTGTTGTCAGGGTGATGAACGTTTGGCTAGGCTGAAGTGGGCAAGGGCCTCTGGTGTTGCCACGGTGATGGACGAGGGCCACCAGGATGGTGGCATTTCTCGCTGTGCCAGTCATAACCTTGAAATACAAACACACACGCACACGCACACACTTTTGCTGTCCATACCCTTTCTGTCTGTCTGTCTGTCTGTCTGTCTCTGTCTCTGTCTCTGTCGGTCTATCTTTCTGTGTGTTTTTCTTTCTTTCTTTTCTGGTGTGTACTGTGGTGAGGTGTATGACTACCCAGGAGTGCTGAGTGTGTGCGGGGCGATAAAACATAAAGGCATAAAGGGAGAGAGAGAGCAGACTTGAGTGGGATATCCCAGAAGCCCTTATTTCTTTCTCTTTCTCTTTCCAAATCTTATCTCTTCCTAAAATTTCTCTGTGAGGCAAACAGAGTGAGCTGTGATTTCCTTACACAGTCTACAAAGAGCAGCAACACAACACACACTTGAAAGCTCTCTATAGGCTTAGCTAGAGTGGCTGTGACTGAAGTTTGGCAAAGAGAGAAAGGAGGGAGTTTTCAGCTTTGTATTCTGACAGCAACAGCCCAGGAGACAGCCTTACTCCTGCACATCAGAGAGGTATAGTACATACATGTGCACACACAGAAACATATTCTGTTAAAAAAAGACATGAAAAGAACAGGACATGATGTTCAGCAAGGCTTTTTCCCCCTCATTTTCTGCTTTTCTGGTTGATTTTGGGGTGTGGGTGTGTGGGTGTGGGTGTGTGGGTGTGAGAGAGTGTGTTCCATACCAAAGAGACTGTTCTTTAGTGTGTCCTTTATCAGAACAGATCCCACTTCCTCACATCTTTCGCTAAACCATTTTCTTCCTCCTTCTTTCCAGCACTCTTAATGGACTGGTTTATCACTGTGATTAATTAGATTCATAGGTTCAGTTTGTTCATTGAAGTCATGGAATGCACTGAAGGCAGTACTTGGCCTACCAAAGTTCCCCCAAGTACACAGCAAAAACATCTCAAAACAACATCTACAAAACTATAAGGCTTCATTCTACAGGACTTACGATGCCTATTTTAGAGAGCAACTCTATCTATGGGAGTGTTGCAGGGTGAAAAAGTACTGCTAGCAAAGATGAAAAAGGATTTTTTTTTTGCGCTAAACCATCTCGATAAACTGATGAGCTGGCCATCACTGTAGAATCAGCTCTAAATCTTGAGGGACATTCTGTTCTTGGGAAGAATTGGAATTAGATATTTGTATGAGTTTGGAAAATGGCTTCCCAATAAGGTGGAGGCAACCCAACCATATTGTAGAACAGGACAGTGAGACCCATCTTTTCATGTTGGCAACAATGTTTTCATAATAATAATAGCAATAACAATAATCTGTGAACTGATAAATTGAAAGTGGACCTTTGTGGAAGGCAGGTTCCATTACACAAGCAAACTCAGAATTTCACAAGAAACAGGATTATATCAACACTGAAACGTGACAGTAAGCTCATGGTAAGTGGGATATGCAGCAAAACCAGCAAAAAAAAAGTCCAATATGAATAAATAAATAAAATAAATTTGCCTGCCCTCTTTAAAGTCCTGACTTGAGAAGCTATAGAACCTTAAAAGGAAAGTTCTCTTAAAATCCCTCCTTCTTCTTTCGGCTGCTCCTGTTTAGGGGTCACCACAGCGGATCATCTGTTTCCTGTACTCTGCATCTTCCTCCTTCAAACCGACCAGCTGCATGTGCTCTCTCACCATATCCATCTTCCTCTTTTCCTCTTTCCTGGCAGCTCCATCCTCAACGTCCTCCTCCCAATATAATCTTCATCTCTCCTCTGGACACGTCCAAACCAACGCAACATTGCTTCTCTAACTTTGTCTCCTAAATGTCTAACCTGAGCTGTCCCTTTAATATACTCATTTCTAATCCTTTCCATCCTCGTCATGCTCAATGAAAATCTCAGCATCTTTAACTCTGACACCTCCAGCTCCGCCTCCTGTCTTTTCATCAGTGCCACTGTCTCCAACCTGTACAACATACCTGGTCTCACTACTATCCTGTAAACCTTCTCTGTTTGCTCTCTCTGGTACCCATCTGTCACAAATCACTGCAGCCACTCTTCTCCATCCATTCCAACCTGCCTGCACTTTCTTCTACACTCCCCATTACTCTGAACTCACTTTCATTCATCTCCTCTCTAGAGCACATCTCCATCTCTCCAGGTTCTCTTCAAGCTGCTCTCTACTCTCACTACAGATTACAATATCATCAGCCTCTTGAAATGCCTCCAATCCATGAATAAAACAATTTTGAAAAAGAGAATAAGACTAAATTCCTTCACAGCAATGTAAAAGAATGATGTCTAGATCAAAGAAGCTCCTGGTTCAAGTTAGTTACTGCTAAGGTAGACATTAACAGTTATTAAGTTTGGAAGGCGGTTTTACACATAGTTGTTGCAAAGAATTATTTCCCTTTTTAATTTAATATTATAATCTGAAACCTCGGTTTGAAGCAGGAAGATGCAAAAGACAGGAAGAAATGGAGACAGTTGATCCGCTGTGGCGACCCCTAAACGGGAGCAGCCGAAAGAAAAAAAAGAAGAAGAATCTGAAACCCCTTTGTTATGACATATGTAACAATTATGTGTCTTTTCAGTGGTTGTAAAGCTGTCGCTTTTTTCATTCCAGGTGTGAAGATGAGGAAGTTTGCATACTGCAAGGTAGTACTGGCTACCTCTCTTGTGTGGGTGATGCTGGACATGTTTATCCTCCTCTACTTCAGCGAGTGCAACAAGTGTGATGACAAGAAAGAGAGAGGACTACCAGGGCGAGACGGTGTGTATAGACGTACATAAACAGGCAAACATGCTGCCATATATTCTTTTGTTTAGTGAAATTCACTTTAAGGTGCAGCAATCACTGACACAGGTTTTGCAAACAAAATTGTATAATGTCAATAGAAAAGCAGTGCCAGCAGTGGAGGAGACCCACAACGTACTAAATTCACCACGCCCAACAACAACTGCCATGTGTTGCTGTGGAACTGAAATTTTTGGCATGGTTAAACTCCTTATAGAGCCTTTGCTTCCAGTGATCTGTGACAGACAGGTGCCAGCAAGAGTGAAAGGAAAGCTTTACAGACCACCTGTGCTATTCGGGTTGGAGACGATGGTGCTGACAAAAAGATAGGCAGTGGAGCTGGATGTGGCAGAGTTAAAGATGCAGTGGGAGTGATGAAGATGGACGGGGGAAAAAAATGCGTATATTTGAGAGTCCGCTCATGTTGGACGATTTGGAGACAAAATTAGAGGAGCAAGATTACATTGGTGTGGACATGTACAAAGGAGAGATGTGGATTATATTGGGGGAAGGCTGTTGAGTATGGAGCAGCCAGGAAAGAGGAAAAGAGGAAGACCAAAGAGAAGGTTTATAGACATGGTGCAAGAGGACATGCAGGCAGTTGGTTTGAAGGATGAAAGACACAGAAGACTGGAAGAAATGGAAACTCATGATCCACCGTGGTGACCTCTAAATGTGAGTTGCTGAAAGAAGAAGAAGAAGGAAGAAATGAGGGATGAGTTGGAGTGAGCAGAGGTTTGCAAACTTTAATAAACACACATGAAAAATTTAGACACACCAGCTTCTTTACTAGAGATCTCTACCTGCTAGATCCACCTTTATAGTTGTACTGAAAAGATACTGTTGCTCATTTGCTCATCAATGGTCTGTTTCAAAAAATAATAAGGGGGGAGACCGACAACTCTCTACACTTCAGTGTTGTGCTTGATGCACTGATTCCAGCAATACTGGTAAAGTGAAGTGGTCAGTCAGTATCAGCTGACTGTTCATGCTCAGTGTATACGATAACAGCTCTCAGCATTTTAAGGCTAAAAGGTAGAATTTAAGGTGTTTGCCTTGCAGGCCTTACACTTTCCAGTTCTTGGGTTTTGTTGCTGGTAATGTGCTCTTCTACTCCTTTTTTTGCCTAATAATTTGGCTCTTTATCTGTTCCTTCAGGATTTCTTTCTGCCATGGGCTGGGTTTGCCTGAAAAGGGGAAATATAATATGGACAGGTATCAAAATCTGTTTGTATGAAAACAATGCCCGGGAATAAAGGGAGGGATATCGATTGTGTGTGTGTGTGTGTGTGTGTGTGTGTGTGTGTGTGTGTGTGTGTTTGTGTTTGTGTTTGTGTCTGTAAAAGAGATAGAGAAGAGACCTGAAATGGGATCTAATGAAATCAGAGCAGAGCTTTGAGCCTGACATAAAGGTTGAAAGTCTTTTAAGTGGGGAGAATTTTGACACAAAATTTTGACAAAAATTTTTAAATCAAATTATAGATACATGTTGGTCTGAGTAAGCACAAATAAGTGAAACTTGTGGACGATGATGTTTGCTGATGAAATTGTGATCTGCTGTGAGAGTAGGGAGCAGCTTGAGGAGAGATGGAGATATGCTCTAGAGAGGAGAGGAATGAAAGTGAATAAGACAAAGATAGAATACATGAGTGTGAATGAAAGAGGAAAGTGGAATGCTTAGGATGCAGGGAGTAGAGGTAGCGAAGGTGGAGAAATCTAAATACTTGGGATCAATAGTTCAGAGCAACGGCGAGTGTGGAAGAGAGGTGAAGAAGAGAGTTCAGACAGGTTGGAATGGGTGGTGAAAAGTGGCTGCAGTAATTTGTGACAGACGGATCAAAATTGTTTTATTCACAGATTGGAGGGATTTCAAGAGGCTGATGATAATTGTAATCTGTAGTGAGAGTAGGGAACAGCTTGAAGAGAACCTGGAGAGGTGGAGATGTGCTCTAGAGAGGAGAGGAATGAAAGTGAGTTCAGAGTAATGGGGAGTGTGGAAGAAAGTGCAGGCAGGTTGGAATGGGTGGAGAAGAGTGGCTGCAGTGATTTGTGACAGATGGGTACCAGCGAGAGCAAACAGAGAAGGTTTACAGGACAGTAGTGAGACCAGGTATGTTATATGGGTTGGAGACGGTGGCACTGATGAAAAGACAGGAGGCGGAACTGTCAGAGTTAAAGATGCTGAGATTTTCGTTGGGTGTGATAAGGGACTTGAACATTTACATTTACAGCATTTAGCAGACACTCTTATCCAGAGGGACTTCTAGTTCCTAATTGCAAGGACAGTCCCCCTGGAGACACTCAGGGTTAAGGGTCTTGCTCAGGGACCCAGTGGTGGTAGTGTCAGAGGTGGGATTCGAACCTGGGACCTCTTGAGCCATAGGTCCATAGGCAAGTACCCTACCCCTAAGACCACCACCACCCCATGAAATTCCTTGGTCTGTATGCGAATATCCTACCACTATACCACCACCACCTTGAGTATATTAGAGGGACAGCTCAAGGTTAGACATTTTGGAGACAAAGTTAGAGAAGAAAGTTTGCATCAGTTTGAACATGTCCAGAGGAGAGACTAGGATTATAAAGGGATGAGGATGTTGAAGCATGGAGCTGCCAGGAAAGAGGAAAAGAGGAGGAACAAAGAGGAGATTTTTGGATGTGATGAGAGAGGACATGCTGGTAGTTGGTTTGAAGGAGGAAGATGCAGAAGATAAGAAGAAATGGAAGCGGGTGATCTGCTGTGGCGACCCCTAAATGGGAGCAGCTGAAAGAAGAAGATGACGAAGTGAAATTGCAGTCATTTGTGAAACATTAATGCCTGTCCAGTTTTTCATCTGTGTGTTTACTAAAGCCAGCTGTCCATAGACTTTGCATTCAGTAACCTTAGCATTAGACCCGACCTAGAAAAAGTTTGATAACTTTCAACATTGTTGAAAGCAGCTGATCTACTCCTCTTAAATAAATTACCCTATGCAGAAAAAAAGTACGGTTCAAACAGCAAGACATTTTCTTACGCCAAAAATGTCCCAGCTTTTCATTGCCATCCCTAGGACCTTTGACCTGATGGAGGACTGCTGACTAGCAGCTGAATAAAGTAGCCCCAGGTGGAAGATGTGTCCAGAGTGGAAATGGGATGAAAGTAGGAGTTGTCCAGGTGTCTGCAAGGACAGGAACAATGGATTACTTTCTCAGCCTTCAGATGATTTCTACCCTTCTAAGTGCAAATGCATACATACACAGGGTTAAAGAAGAGGAGATATTTATATGCCAAAGCTGATGTTATTTTTATGTATTTATTTATTTTTTGCTGCTGCTGCAAATCTGTCTCAACCAAACATGCATTTGTCTTTATTAACCGTCAGAACCCAGTACAACACCTGTACACACTCATGCAGAATAACATTATGATTTTCTTTTATGATTCTTTTATGATTCTTTTAAAATAGCAAATTTTTGAGTAAATAAAATCTTTTGTTGAGAGGCTTGAGTCTTTCGTGATCAGGCTGATTATTTGTTAGTCTTGGCACCAGAAGCCTTCAGATCCAATGCCTTCAGTTCAGTTTCAGTTTTGCAAATGGCAAAGCTGGAGATATTTATCATATTCTATACAGGACTATTTTTTTTTTAGTCTTCCTTGTGCTAGACTTTTGTCCTGGTCCTGTCTGCAGTAATCCTAGAGGATGATTTCCAGATTCGAATATAGTCTTCTGAGAAATTAATTGACTATAAAAAAAAACAAAAAAACAAAAAACAAGAAAAAAAGCTTATACTGTTTAAAACAAGAATTACACAAAAGACTTTTTGACAGGCTATGCTCAATGGTAGGCACCATAAAAGCTGATGTTTGCCTCAGCATTAGTCACATGTGAAAATGACCTGAACTAGACTCAGTTTGTTCCAGGTCATAATGAGTTCAGAGAAAATTAGTCTGCTTTGGGACCATGTGCAATAGGTCTCAGGTTTCAGGCCTGATTAAAGCTCTGCTGGTCAAGGTGCAATGGAATATTGTTGGAAATTGGTTGCTGTACATTATCTTCCTTACAAAATAATAATGTTGGTGTAGGTGGGATGGCTTCCAGATGTGTAGAAATTGCTCCACAGATATTGCTCAACAATGACGCTTTCATAAGTATATTGCATTCATTTGCATGAGTCTGTATGGAAAAATTAGTTTCTTTTTCAATAAAGTTTAATTTAGTCCTGGTATTTGAAATTTGCTTTTTTAGTTCTTTAGGCTACAAGCAGATGTTCATTTGTCCTACATGGTGACTGCAGCAATAGTCTGTGTTCTATTTATGTCAGCAAGGAAAACTTGTCTTTTTCCCTGACAACAGTGCAGTTATATTCTGTGTAATATTTCAGAGTTGTTTTTTTTTTTTGGTTTGTTTTTTTTTTTTTTTTGTGGGCATTTTGAAAAACTGCTGGTAGCCATTATTGATTGCAGTTTGTTAAACTGATCACAAGTCTACCGACAAAAAGAACTGTATTTTAAGTGTAGGGTGTTGCGACATCTCATCTATCTTTCATGCAGAAAAAGAATATATGTTTTAAATACAGGAAAGATCTAACACCACTAACCAGCAATTAGCATACCTAAATGATGACTATGTGGACAAAATTCAGGCTTCAAGATGATTGTTTCCACTGTATTTAGTATGCAACATATATTTGCAATGCAATATTTTATGCCATGTCAGAAACCACATAAGCAAGTCTGTCTGAGAAAGTTTAAATAATGTTTGGGAAGATTAAGACCTGCAGTTTGCAGAAGGCTTAATGGTCTACTGTATTTTTCCATTATTATTTTTTCTTCTTCTTCTTCTTCTCCTTCTCCTTCTTCTTTTTCTCCTTCTTCTTCTTCTTCTTCTTCTTCTTCTTCTTCTTCTTCTTCTTCTTCTTCTTCTTCTTTTTCTTTTTCTTCTTCTTCTTCTTGTGAAAACATTGTTTCAACAAGAAAATGGGTCTTGCTGTCCTGGTCTATAATGTAGTTGGGTTGCCTCCAATTTATTGGCAAGTCATTTTCCAAACTTGCACAAATATCTAATTCCAGTTCTTCACAAGAACAGAATGTCCCTCAAGATTTAGAACTGATTCTACAGTGATGGTCAGCTGATATCAAAGGTAATTATGTGTAGAGGAAACTGTAAAACCACAATGGAAAAACACTGTGTTCTGGTCAAAGATCTAATAACAGACAAGCAAGTCTTTGAGTTCCTTTTCAGATGAACAAATGAACAAATACTCAATTATATGTAACAAATTTGATGTTTAAATTATTTGTAAACCTGAAGGCTTAAAAAGCCAACGTATTTACCATTCTTATGAAATCAATGCAGCTCCACAGCTAACCAACGGCACAATTCCACTTCTACACCATACTTTTTTATGGTTTGTGAGGCTTCATTCTTAATTATAGTTCAATTCTGATTTATTCATAATTAATTCATAATATAATTCTAATTCTATTTTGATTGGATTTTTTAAATATTGGAAAATACTGAAGTGCATTCAGTGCATCATTACAGACATTAGTGTTAAAACAGTTCTTTTAACTGAATTGTGACCATGTGTGTTCATGTGTTTGTCTCAGAGGTGGTCCAGAGGCCTCACGATGGGCCAGGTGAGATGGGGAAACCAGTGGTCATTCCCAAAGAGTACCATGAGAAGATGAAGGAAATGTTTAAGATTAACCAGTTCAACTTGATGGCCAGTGAGAAGATAGCACTCAACCGGACCCTACCTGATGTTCGTCTCGAAGGGTGAGTTTATTTGTTTGTTTATAACTGAGGTGGGCATGAGGGGTGCTTCAGCTGCAGCGAAAGTAAGTTTTGTAAATGCCTTTGGTTTTTCCAGTGGAGTTTTAATTATTTCTGAAAGGACACCATTACAGGAGTGTTTTTTGTACATAACTGCAGGTTAAGGGCTGTTGACTGTCTGACTGTCATGCATCAAAGAGAATTAACATTTAATTTAACTTTAAATTTTATAGTGATCATAATAGGCAAATAATAGATAAAAAGCCCATTTCTGTGCTACCTATCTTTGTTTTTATGATGTCATACAGCCTGAGAAAATCATAAGCAAGTCTGTTTGAAATTCAATTCAATTCAATTCAATTTATTCTTGTATAGCGCCTTTTACAACAAAGTTGCCCCAAGGCACTTTACATTGATAACAGGTTACAGTAATAGATGTTTAAGCCGGACGACTACGGAGGAGAGGAACCAAAAACTCCACTATGTGGAGAAAAAAACCTCTGAGGGTCCAAGGTCAACCGGCTACCCAACCCCCTTGGGTATACTAACAGTACAGAAATGACTTGAACATCAGCCAAACTTATAAGTTATGCAGGTGTTATGATGCTGCTCATTGGCTATGAGGTTCATTAAAAGTTGGCAACATTTGCCTCGTAGCTCTTTTGTAAAATAGAAAAGGCAAATATATTAAGGCTAAAGACAAGACTGTACCAGTATACTACACTATTAAACACACTTCATTACGTTACTACTAAGACTTTTGAAATACTATCGCTGCTGTTGCTCCTAGAGATGAAAATTCACATCTCACCCAGCATGGTCATGACGGTAATTACATGTATGTTCAGAGTCATCAGCTGTGTATAGAATAAGTAAAACTCACAACAAATAAAACAAACATCAAAACAAAGCAAAAAACATATTGCACTGGTTTTAACAGGCTTTATTTTGCAGGCAATTCTGCAGCTCATTAACCAACTATCAAACCCATTAATGCTTAAAGTTAAGCATTGATTTGAAATATTTGCTAAATGATTCATTGCAAATCTGGAACAAAGTAAAGCATCTGTTCTGTTCTGAGCTTCATTTGCTTAAAAAGTGCATAGATTAGAATATTTATATTGTAATTTATGATGGAGAAGCTCATAGTAGAAATAGTAGAGTTTCTTTTATGCACAAAGTCTTACAACCAAGTAAAAGGTATTACTCAAATTATATAGCATGTTTATGATGACTACTTAGTAAATTGCCATATTCATGGTTGTTCAGTGCAGGCACAAGTAGTGTGTTGTATTTTGTGTTGACACTTTGCATGGTTCTCACAGGGTATGGCAGGGTTCTCAGCTTAAGGCATAGTCCTAATGGAACACATTCTTTGCTCAGTTTCTGGGTGTATTTTTTTAACAACTATTTTAATGTAAATATTGCACATTTCTACTGCTAATACAAAATGGCACCCCAAACATATTTTCTAAATTATTCATTTATAACATGCGGTGTTAAGCAGTCATATAAATGCAGAAGGCACAAATAATTACATACTGGTCGCATTGGCACTTCCAGCTTGGCTGCATGTTGTCTTTAGAGTGACAGGGCGCTTGCTGGCCGCTGGTGTGTGTGTGTGTGTGTGTGTGTGTTGCAGTGGGGCAGCATGTGGAATGCAAACACCGACCCATGAAATTCAGTTATTTTCTTTCCCACTACTTAATTACCAGCCAGCTTTTTTATTATCCCTCAGCTGTGGATTTAAAAAGATCCAATAGAATCGACATTTTCAATTAAAAGATAAGAGCGTGTCAATTACAAAGTTGCAGACTGCACTTACCATCAAACTTTTTACACGCTCTCCTTCACTTTCTCACTCTCTCTGTTTCTCCCCAGGTGCCAGATAAGCCAATGCTTATAAACGGTGCTTATTTGTGCAAGTTTTATGGAAGAATTAATTTTTAAATGAATGAAATTCAAAATTAATTGAAAAGTAAAAGCAACATGAACAAATTCTATTTAAAACTGTATGCAAATAAATATGTGTGGTAATAATTATAATAGAATAGAATGATCTTTGTCATTATGCTAAGTGTTATTCTGCAAGGTTATTCTGCAGTTGTTTTAAACAATGAAAGGATGAAATAATAAATATGTAAATTAGAGTAGCAAGTGATCAGAGAGACAGCAGCCTAATGTATGAAGTAGTTGCAGCATGTTTAAAACTGACACTTGTACTCCAGGCCTCCTGGAGGACTTTTAGTTTTTGGTTCTCATTTTCAGTTTCAGAGGATTGTTTTTTTTTTACATATATAAAGACAGTGACCCACATATGAAGCAGTAAAAAAAAAATAATCTAAATTAAGTCTTGAAGCAGTGAAGAAACAGGTGCAAATGATTCCAGATGATCAGGCTGGTGATTAGTAAATGGATGATGTTGAAAGCTGAGTGATCACAGCTGGACGCAGACCATAAGACCATAAGACCGTTTGACATGCATATCGGTGTTAGTGGTCTCATTTTCCTAGCAATATATAAAGAAATGAGGGTTGGCTCAAGCCTTTTTCACAGTCACCATGTGTGTGTGTGCTCACAGTTCCTGTGTTTTGTTCTGGTTTGGACAGTGAGGGGTGTGATGTAGGCGACAGCTTTGGGAAAGAAGCTGTTCCTCAGTCTGTTTGATGTGAGATTCATAACAATGATAATGTATTATTAATATGTTGCTACTAATTAAATATTAAACCGTACTTATTAATGAAAAGTATCATTATTGTTAATTGGTGTCTCATGTATAAATAAGAATCATCACAAGTAATTATCAGTTAATACAGCTATCTAGTTTTCGCTCCACAAATGAGCTTCTCTATGATTGAACTAAACAGGTGAACTTTGGCTGGAATTCCTCTTTAAATTGAGAATAAAACTCTGTGTTGTGTATTAACACTTGACTTCGTTACAAAGTTTAGATGATGGTAACCTGGCCCTCTTTTCATTCTCAACCTTTTCAGGCTTTTCTTTGGCAGCGTTCAAAGCAGGTCTGCCGTCAGCGCAGCTTTCACCTACAAATGTGCCAAACATCAATCAGCACTGACTCTCAGAAGCTAAACCATTGCAGTTGGCAAGGGTTGCCATGCTGTGTGTGCGTAATGTTGCTGCAGGTGCCTGCTGTTTCCATGTCGCCTGAGCGTAGGTGTGCGTCGGCCTTCACATTGGCGTCGCGCCCAGTTTGGACTGGTATTTACATATCCTGTGCTCAGTCTGCATGCTCTGTCAAATGGGATGGAGAAGAATCGATGCCCACGAGTGGAGGAAAGGTCAAATTGTTGTTTGCAGTGTGTAGGATGTGTGTATGTGGTTTTTTGGTGAGAGTAAGAAAGGGAACGCACACAGAAAAGAATCAGGTTTCTGTTAATAGTTGACAAGTCAAGAAGCTATCAGCATGTGTTTCTTTGGATTAGGGATGTATGTTTTTTTTTTCTCGTGTTTGGACGACTGGATTTTCTCATTGCTTATCTAACCATATCACACTCACAGGACGTTTCTCTAAATTCCCTGGTTACTGTTGCTATGGCTGACAAGCTGTCCCCAGTGTCCCCAGAGTAATTTACGTCTATGCGTCATTTACTGAAAAACAAAGCACTCTGAGGAGGAAAGCAAGGTCCAGCCCTCTGTGGTTTTAGAAGACAAGTCTTTCACTACAATAGAAACAGAGGCTTCCTCATAATGTAGTGGTGGAGTGTGCAGAAAAACAGCAAAACTATCCAATCAGTAATGTTCACAACTGGCCTCAGCTGTGGTTTGTCTATAGACTGAACTTTCTGTTGCATTTATTTCATTGCATTTATAAGTGATTTTAGGCAACCATATACTACTTGATGTACGAACTATGTAACACACAGAGGCCTAATATCCCCTTGCTGAAATATATTGTAGAACTTGTGATATCAGTCTAAGTGTGCTTGAGGATATCGGCTCCATGGCAGGCGGTATTAGCAATTAATTTACCGACTTTGGATAAAGATGTTTACTAACATATTTGTTTATTTGCTGAAAATGTTTAGTAGAATATCGTTTATATTAGTATAATATGACATTATTCAGTAACATTAGGCTCAATGTGAAACTGTTCATCAATTTAATAAAACAATTTAATAAAACATCCATCTCAGCTGAAACTATACTGGTAAATAAGTAGTTAAATAACCTCAGAACAATTTCTAAAACAGTTGAATGAAGGGATGGAAAAAGCCCAAATAAAAGAAAAATGTGAGCAAATATTATGAATGGTGTTTATTATAAAGTGCATTAAGGAGATTAAAAATGTGCCGTTTCTGTCCTGGTAACGTCCTTGCATTATGCATGCGTTCATTCTGACAGCAGTGCAAAAAAGTTTCTGTTGGGGTTTTTTGTCGCATAAACGTGAAATCATTTGCCTCTAGACTATTTGACTAATATTTGAGTCATTTTTGGGTGTGTTTTTTGTTAAGGCTAAACATTTCCGATGGGACTAAATTGAAAAATAACATAGCAGATTGTTTGAAATTTTCCAAAACGAGGAAAAGTTGTTAAAGTAGTTGTAAACAATGGGTAAAAAAAATAAATACAAATTCTAAAGAGGTTTAAAAAAGTCAAAGAGAAATGGCAGTACGCCTGGACTTGTATTTTTAGATAAACTAATCAAGTAATTATGTATCTATTTTCAGCATTTAAATGTTTAAGGTGAAGATCCACCAGTCCCCTAGGCAGCCTAATGGTTAGGGAGTTGGCCCCAGGATCAGAAGGTTGTGTGTTCGAATCCCAGACCAGTAGGTTGCCCTGAGGTACCCTTGAGCAACGTACAGTCCCCATCACTGCTCCCAATAATTGCCCCCTGCTAAATTTGTGTGTATGGGTGAAAAGCAGAAGTTGAATTTCGATGTGTCTCACTGGGTGCTGTGCTATATTTCACAGTGTGAAAAGTCACATTTTTACTCTCTGTTCTGACTGTTAAATATCAGTATTTAAACAGGCATCAACTATAAATGTCTGCCTCCCCCTCCAGCTGCTATATAACCATTGTTAGCTTGATAATGTAACTAACATGACACCAGCCATCCCTGTTACAGAGCAACTCATTCTGTACAAACTATAAACTATGTTATACCCTGAAAGCTCTGCTTTGTTGCCACCATTTTACTAAAAGTGAGGCGCAGTATCAGCTGCTGGTTCTGACTCACATGCCCCTAACCGGTAATCTTTTACATTGGAATAGCCATGCCCAGCCCTTCGAGATTTATCAAATGTCAAAATAATCATTATTGCAGCCTTAGAAGAGGATTAGAGCCAGATCAGAGGGCACATGCATGTGGAGGGGTGTTTATTTTTGTGTTTAAGTCTCACAAGGGTGCCATATCTTTCATCAATGCTCCATTTGGCTCAAATATTGACCCTGCTGATCAGAGAGGCGAGACAAATGGTGAGAGAAGACGGAAGGTTTAACAGGGCTTATCATGCTTGTCCTTGAAAATCGCTCAAGGATTTGTTTGTATGTGCGATTTTGCCCGAGATGGCACAGCCCTCTTCTGTCACATCCTGGCTTTTACTTCTGCCTAAAATATTTACGATTTTAACTCTCCGGATGGCCCTGAAAGGCGCGACCATGGAAACAATTTTGCCATGATGATGCTGCCACCAGGGCTTTTCTTGCCAAGAAAAGCAAGGAACTCTGCTCAACACTGCATGTGGAGCTCACTTAATTGTCTCTCTTCCACATACACACTTATACACGCACACATATTTCTCCAATGGAGTTTTTGAGGTAAGCCCAGGAGTGTTTGCGTCAAGGCAAATATTACACGTGTCTCATGGCACAGTCTCAATAAACTAAGTAAGCTCAGTGGTGCACCTGGAGGTGTTATTTGGCTGTAGTCTCAGGTGTGATAACTAAGCTTGGAGTTTTGGAGTGTTTGGTGAACTTCCTGTGAAGTTCAGGTGAGGTGTGCACATATATTATTAACCTCTAAAGACTGAAAAGGTAACTTTAGTTTGTCAAAAAGCTAAAGATGCGAAGAAAAAAATCTGACATAAAAAATGGTTTCTGATAATAATCTACAAAAAAAAAAAATATAATAAAAAAATATATATATATATATATATATATTTTTTAATTTTTTTTTTTTTATAAATATTTGTAAGAAAATAAGCAGCTCACTATAGAGCATTTCAAATTAGTCAAAATTAATTTGGAGTAAAACATTTTTGGAAGCACTTTTCAGAGTTCAAGTATCTTTTTTCAGCGTCTTGTATTTTTATATTCTCAGTTAGTAAATGCACTTATACACAAAGGGAAAATGTAAAAAACTTGTCAGTCTGTTTCCGTTTTCCTTTTCTGATGTTTTCAATCTCGTTTTCTGTTTCAGTCAAATTTTTTGATGCATCACTGTTTCACGCAGCTGATCTGAGCTATTCGTGTTGTCCTCTCCAGGCTGGGAGTGCTTTTACTTTTCACTGATTAAATGTGTATGGAGTTGGATGTAAAGTTCCAGGGAAGGAGGATATTTCAAGTCAAGTCAAGTAGGATTTTATTGTCATTTCAGCCATATACACAGTACTAGTGACTTGAAATAACGATTCCTCAGGACCTGGTGCTACACAAGACAGACACAACACAAGACACAAGACAACACAAGACGCAACGCGGGGCAGCAAGTGCGGACAAGACAGACAAGACGGGCAACAACAGAGCGACGCGACAGACAATTACATTCATCCGTGGAAGGCTGCAGTGTTGTGCGAACCAAAACAGCCAGACACATTATGGTGTAGCAGTGTGAGTGGTGGGTGTTACTGTATTTAGTACAAAGAGTGCAACAGAATAAATAAATAAATACAGAATGAAAAGTGGAGAGAAGTGGTGGAGCCAGTGGTGGGTTTAAGGTTTTTGTATTGTGGGTAGGTTTAAGGAGTCTATGATATTGGTGGTTCAGAAGTTCAACAGTCTGATGGCGGGGAAGAGGCTTCTTCCCATCAGTGGAGGCCCGGTATGCTCACGGAACCTTTTCCCCGGATGGCAGGAGGGAGAAGAAGAGGGAGATAATGGGGGCAGGTGGGAGGATCACCACATGAGTTGCTGAATACAGCAGCGTGAAAATGTCTTGTACAGAGGCAGAAGACCAGTGATCTTCTCAGCTGTTCTCACTACCACGTTGGCAGGGACTTCAGTCAGTGGTTGATTCCAGCACCAGAGGCTGTGTCACCCGGCCGCTCAGGATGCTCTCGTCGTTCCTCTGAAGATGGTGAGATTGGAAAGGTGGGAGATGAAACTTCCTCAGTCTGCGGGAGTGGCGCTGCTGGGCTTTCTGATGGAGCTGGTGTTGAGGGACCATGGGATTGTCATTGATTTGAACAGAAACTTGGTGTCCTGGACCAACTCCACAGGTGAAGTGTTGATGATAAGTGGAGTGTGGTCTGACGTGACTCTCCTGAAGTCCAACAACCTCTTTGGTCTTGTGGCGTTCAGAACAGGTTGTTGGTTCTGCACCAGTCGGAAATCCAGCTCTTGTATCTCCTCTCTATGCTTTGCACTCGTCTCCACATGATCGCTACCAGTTGTATCATCCAGCAGGAATTTGATAGTCATGAGTTGGAGCTGTGGCTGCCTGATGGTAAGGTCTCATCAGTGTGAACAACTTTGCAGTGGGCTGAGCTTTTACAGCCCTGGAGGCTCTGGCCTGATGTGATGGTGTTGGAGAGTGCCTGCAGATCTGGCTGACTGGGGTGCTCCCAGTCCAGGAAGTCAGGATCCAGTTACAGAGAGTGTTCAGGCCCAGCAGCCTCAGCTTCTCACTCAGGTGCTGAGGGATGATGGTGTTGAATGCTGAACTGTAGTCGATGAACAGCATTCTGACGTAACTGTCGCTGTCCAAGATAGAAAGAGGGCAGATGAAGTGGTGGAGTGCATCGTCAGTTGAGGCAGTTCGGGCGATCACTGTAGAGCTATGGGGTCCCTAGTGAGGAGGATCAGGACAGTGTGCCTCATGACCCAGCTTCGAAGCACTTCATGGTAATGGGAGTGTGATGCGACCAGGACGATAGTCATTGAGGCCCAGGAAGATGGATGGTTTCTTAGGCTGGAATGATGCCCAGTGGTCTTGGCTGCAGACATGTGGTGCTCAGAGAGGGGTGTTGAAGATGTCAGTGAAACAACTGCCAGCTGTTCTGCATACTCTGAGCACTCGACGCAGTATTGTCTGGACCGGCAGCTTTCGTGGGTTGGCTTTCTGAGAAGATCTTCTCACCTACGGCTGTGGTCAGAAGGCGGAAAGTCTGAGTCGTTCGGGAGGAGGTGGTCTTCCACTGTCTCAGTGTGATTCAGCGCATCAGAAGCCGTGCGTAAGTGGTTCCAGCGCCTGTCCCGGGAGGGAGGGTCACCGTCACGACAGGTGGAGATGTCCTGCAGTTGAGGTAGGGGCCTGGATGCCTGCCACACCGCATGATGTGCCGTGGCTGTGAGTGGCATAAGATTCCTCTCGTGAAGCTGGCACTTACGCGCTCAGTGCTTTGAGCAGGTTTGCCTGCTTTTCTTAGGCGGCCTCGTCCCCCTGACTTGAAGGCCTTGTCCCGGGTTCTCGAAGAGTCTGCATGGCCTCATGGAAGTCATCCATGTGGCACGGATTTGGAGTCGATGTTTACTTGATGAACTTGGGAACAGTAACATCCTCAATGCACTTGCACAGTGCGCCAGTCACTGAAGCTGTGTACTCCTCAGGTTGATGGAGTCACCGTAGATTGCAGCCTCCTACATGTCCCAATCTGTGCGTTGAAGCAGTCCTGAAGAGAGCAGAGATGGCTCCTGTGGGGCCAGATCTTTGCCTTACTTCAGGGTGGTCTCACGCGCCTGGCTTGATGGGTGCCTGCGCTGGTCGGCAACAGAGATGTGATGCGGAGTGTCGAGGTGAGTGAGGCTCTGCCTCTTGTGCCGGCCAGGTTTGTGTAAACACAGTCCAGCGTGTTTTCCCCCTCGTTACGAGATTCCATGTTGATGAATTTAGGAGAACGACTACAAGATTTATGGTTGAGAATATAAACAACAATAAATAATCAAAATGGTGGCGTTTTGAATCCGCTGATAATTCCATAAAAAAGTTAGCCAATGGCAGCTGTAGCGATGGCGCTACTGGTAGCACTAAGCGCGGTAAGGATGTACCGCCCGAATAACGCTATGAAAGAAAGAACTCCTGAACACGTAAGCGGTCTGCACCACGGCTGTTCTCCTCAAGCAGTGTTGAGCGGTGTACTGAGAGACCGAAGCGCAGCGTTGTACACCATTGTGTGTTTACGTAGACACACTGCCCCCCTTCGCGAGTTTCTGTTCGCGCGAAATGCGGAGAGTCCGGCGAGTTGGATGGCGGTGTCGAACCGCTGTCGCTTCGAGCCATGTCTCCGTAAAAACAAAAGCACAGCAGTCTCTGTACTCCAGCTGGGTGTTCAAAGCTGATCGTATACACAGTCCGAGTTTATTATCCAGGGCTGGTTGTGGCGAGGGGAGGGCGGGCGGGATAGCGACCGGCTAACTGTGCGCAGGCGAGCGGACCAACGCGCTTGCGCGTTTCTGTTCCTCTCACACCGCTTCCTATGTCACCTCTCGGTCGGCCAGGTTCAGCAGGTGATCTACGAGACTGAAGGCCTGGTCTTCTCAGCCGCGCCGAACTCGTCAAGCGTTGTTGGAGTCATGGAAGACTGAGAATCCACGACGATTTCCTGAAGGCTCCAGCAGTGTTTGGTGATTAAGTTTAGAGCATTCCGCAGATATGGCTCCTTTGTGCAAGTCTTACAGTGAAAAAATAGTGGGATGAAAGACTTTTACTGAACTTTAACACCAAAGTTTGGACCCCGGAGCGGCCGCTGCGTGTTACCGCGCCGCCATCTTGGGTCATCCCCGAATATCCACAGTAACAGATATTTTCATGTTATCTGTTAATGTGGACTTACTGTGCTTGAGGGATGATATTTAGGTGCATTCCCTGAAACTTTGGGCATGTTTCTTGCATATGACTGGATATCATGAATTTTGCTTTTAATTCGTGGCACATTTCTCCCTATTACACAGTGTTAGGGCAGGTCTCTGGGTTGGCTCAGTGTTTTGCTAAATAGGATATTTTGGTTTGCACTTATTTTTCCTCCTGGATGGGAGTTCGAACCCCTTCCCAATAGGTTACCCTGAGGTACCCTTGAGCAAGGTACCATCCCTGTCACTGCTCCCCAGGTGCTTTCAATAGCTGCCCACTGCTGCACGGTGTTTGAGTGTGCATGGGTTAAATGCAGAGGTCCAATTTCGTTGTGGTTCATTGTCTGCTGTGCTGTGACCTCGCAATGACAAGGGTTGTCACTTTCACTTTCACTTTTCACTTTTTTTTGTGATGACTTTATGGCCAATTGCCACACAGCATTGCCAAGAATCTTCAAGGACAATGCTCAGCACCCTCCTCACCCTGCTGTGCGGCTGCGAAGTATGTTGTATGTCATTTGTTTATCATTAATTCAATATTGGTCTTGATAATAGCAATAGCAAGCATCTGCAAGGCTTTCAGCATGTAAGAAGGCCCCTAGCAAAGATTACACTTAATGTTTTATTGTGTGCTATTAAGCATCCTGACCAATTTTTCTATGTACTAGATGTATTGTATAGGCGTGTTTAGATTCACCAAGCCATTCACTTATGGGACTGGATTAGGCAGTGGGAGATTGAACTTCTTTTTAAACCATAACCTTCATCCTGCCATACCACATATGAGTGCAAATAACACAGCGTACAAACAATACAAAGGTTTACCTGAATCAGCTTCTGCTGTGTAAAGTTGAAATTTATTGCATTCTGAGGTCCAGGTGGTGCAGTAATGTAGACATGCAAACGTTGAAGGATGCCTGCCTGCTTAGCACACTGCATCTCTTAGCTAGCAGTATAAGGCAACACTGTGGCTTTAAAGCCACAAACAATGATTTATTTTATCAGTTGAACACAAGCAGTGACTGAAATTTGAGGATGTGAGAATGATTCTATTTGACGCACATATTAGTCAGATGACTTGAGAAGTTTGGACGTGAAACAACATGTCCTTTATTGGTATGGTTTAATTCAGTTTGTACTGATTTTGCATAATAAAAGCCTTTAATTTAGAACAAAAATTGGTAAAAAGAAAAAGAAAAGGAAGCACGTATTAATAAATACATAATTAAGACAAAAGACTAATTTTGGTCTGTACATCCTGAAATGTTAGCTCCAGCTTAATTTTTGTTGTTGATTTTATATTATCTGTAGTGATGTAAACATACAAATGTGTGTATGTTAACGGTTGGTGTTGATGCGCTGTGTTCACAGTATACTTCCCAGTAAATACATTTTGTAACTGTATATCTGTTTGAATACAGGGGTGGCGTGCGTTGTGATTTAGATGAATGAGCTTGCTATGTGTCACCATAGCTCATGACTCTATATTTCAAAATTAAGTTTTGAAAAAGTCTTTCCCAGTGCTGCTCTCATACCATGGTCATGAAGAATGTGCAAATGTTTATGTTGAAGAAAAAAAGATTTTATTGCAGCTATCCTGTCTATTCAGTCCTCAGGATTTGCCTTTGCAATGTTATTTAGTTCTCATAAATACATGGCATGCAGTGTGTATTGGAGGCAAAGTTAGAGAAGCAAGGTTGTGTTGGTTTGGACATGTCCAGAGGAGAGACGAGGATTATTTTGGGAGAAGACTGTTGAAGATGGAGCTGCCAGGAAAGAGGAAAAGAGGAAGACCAAAGAGGAGGTTTATGGATGTGGTGAGAGAGGACATGCAGATGGTCGGTTTAAAGGAGGAAGATGCAAAAGACAGGAAGAAATGGAGCTGGTTGATCCACTGTGGTGACCCCTGAAGGGAGCAGCTGAAAGAAGGAGAAGACATGGCATGCAGTGTGTGTGTGTGTGAGAGAGAGAGAGAGAGAGAGAGAAAGAGAGAGCGTATTATGACTTACAATATGATGATATTTTTCCATACTTTTTAACTCTATGAGAAAAGTTAGTATTAGAGGGGGATCAAAAAGAGTGAGTGAGTAAGGGTGAAAGAGATGACAGGAAGAAGAGAGAGCACTAGCATATTAACGCAAAGAGAGAGATGGTTCTCGTGTATAGAGGGAACACTGTTTGGAGATTCCTAAGCAGATGGGAGAGGTCACTTTTTCTTTCTGAGTATGTGGGTGAGCTCATTCCAGCTGCAAGTCATTCCAGCTGTAGTGTTTTGCTGTGGTGACAAACACCCAGCATGATGTAACTTATAGCTGTCTATATTTATATACATATATACATAACTGTGTGTGTGTGCGTGCCAGCAAAATAGCTCTGTTCCATTGAGGCAAGGACTCTTGATACTCGTATGCCCATCATAGGCACTTTCTATGGTAAACAGTAATCAGCGTGGGCACTCTCCCCGTTTAGTGACTAGGCAGGCCCACATACAGCAAAATGTGATGCCTGTCTTCTGACATCTTTCTATCATAACCAGCATGAACTTTTTCATTGGTTTTTGCTGCAGTAGCTCTTGTGTTGTGTCAAACCAGGCAGGCTTGCCTTCACTTCCCACTCGCATCAAAGAGTATGTCTGTGACTGGCTCATTGCCAGTTGACCACTTATTAATTCTTGGACCAGGAACACCCCAGGAGACGGGCCGATTTGGAAATGCTCTGACCCAGTTGTCTAGCCATCACAAGTTGCTAATATCCTTCTCCATTTATTCCAGATTCCAACACAACTTCATTAACTAACTTCATTTCCTGTCTGATGTACGTCACGCTTCTTGACAGCTGCCAAAAACATTTCTTGATCCAGAACAGAGGTCAAAGGTTCTCAGGCACCATGTAGTTCCTAGGATGTCGTGGAACCTTTAGTGAATTCTTGAGTGATTTGCCTCTGCAGCCTTGAGAAAATGTTGGCTAACCTGTATATTCTACAGTGATGCTGCATTTACTTTCATATATGTGATAATAACCCAGGCACATTTCTTTATTTTGTTTATTAGTGAATTTCTAAAACAATAAGCCTGAAAAGAATTGGAATGGGTAAAAATCAGGCTTTTGATAGAGATTCTGAGTTTTTTGCTCGGATGTTTTAAATAATAAATGGAGCTTTGTTTGTTTTACGCTAGTTTCAGGAGAGCTCATTTCTCAGGGTAGTAACACGATCAGTCTCAGAGGAAAATGTCTGGCTTCTCTAATGCATAAACAGCCTGACATTGCATCATTTCAGATTAAGGACCTTGCAGCATTGTGAAGCATTGTACAGCAAAAAATGTTGCTTTAAAATGACGGCACTCCCTTAGTAGCACTTGATCAGAAGATCCAGGTCTTTCTGACTATTTCCTCACCAAAATATCACTTGACTAACAAACCTGATTGATATTAGCATCTGAACTGGGATTCTGAAGAATCACTGAGAATGTCTCCAGACATTACACAAGACATCTGTTTTCACAGCTGTGATTCACTTTCTAACCACTAAGCAGCAAATGTTATTTAAGACTTTTGTTAACTGATGTTCTTCATTTTAGTTTCTCAAAACTTCTAAATGTTAATAACTATTAGAGCAGTATTCATAGGGCTGCAAGACTTTGCAGCTGTTCGCATTTTCTCACCACTCAGATAATGCACCGTGATGCATTCATAATTTTAGTACTTACATATTTTTTGCTGTATCAAATCATTTTTAAGTGATTTCTGTAGAAAAAATGGACACAGTTTAGTTTACATTTGTGTAACATTAGGTTTTCCGTTAGACTTTTAAAGTGACTGAACACCAGGGATTTGTCAGATAATGCTTTTTTTTTTTGTAAAAAATGTGTTTCAAATAAATAAATGATTTTCGAGTTACAGCCTACAAGCATAGGCCTATAAGCCTATGAGAACTGTCTATAAGCTCCGCTTAACACTTGTGAACCATGAATACATATTTAACTTTCATACAATCCAGCTGACCAATGCAACACAAAAAGACCTTTTGTTGCAAAGTCAAAGCAAAAATTGTGGACTCATATACAATGGATTGACCAAATTACATCATAGCCTTATGAACTGGTGAATTGACAAGTCAGATTTTTGGAGCTTCAGCGATGTGACTGTTGGCTGATATCGCTCGATTTTAATGTCTCTGTTTTATCTGTAATTCCAAAAAAATTCCAGACTTTCTGGTCACTGCATTCCTCGCTTCATGATGTAGCGTTTGAAGAATGAAACCTTACACCCAGAGTGGTCCAAAGTGGGGGAGGTGAGATTGTTTCATTTGGAAAGAAAGTTACCTCAATCCAATCCCCTCCTCCCAGAGATCACTAACATTTTTTATATTCCTTTTCTAAGTATTATTTTTCTGCTAAACATAGTTTTAGAAGTATTCATTTGAAGTATTTAAAAAATTAAATGTATTTAAATTTTATTGCTTTTTTAAGTCTTAAAACCTATTATTTAACATGAGAATATTAACGAGATTAAGAAATGCGACAACCGACAATGAAATCAGTCAGTGTAGCACTGTTTAATGAAAGCCACTGGAGTAAGAAATTACGCAGATAAAAATATAGATTATCAGTAATTTTGGTGCACACCTAATATTTTTGTTTCCCTTATGCGGTGTAGCTTTCTCTATTATATGCGCACACGCGCACACAAACACACACACACATGCCTACGCACTCGGCGGCGCTGAGACTGGCAGATGCTAAATGAATTTTAGTGCTTCAGTGAGAATAAAGTCTTCTGTTCCTACAAATTGCACACCAGACAACAGCATGCGGTCTGTGTGTTTCTGAGAGAATGTAAATAGGAGTAGAGGAAGAGCTGCAGAGGATTGCCAGTAACACATTCAGGAAGTGTTGAATAAAGGAAGAAGGAAAAGTAGAAAGCACAGAGTAGGAGCATGAAAAAAGGAATCTGCTGCAACACCTCCCGTTTTAATGCTAATAATAGGAAGAAGAAGGAGGAGGTTCTCCATCAGACCATTTGACACTAATAAGAGTCTTCTAATGCTAATAGCAAACTGACAACCTGTAGACGTTAAAGAGACTCTGTAAAGCAGGCGTATACTTGCCTGTGCCAATGTGTGCTTTAATCTACATTCAAAACCCCAGTCAGTTCTTTTAAGTTCTCAGGAGCACCCTTCCACAGTTCAGGAGCTGTATAAAAGTGTGTGTTCTCCCAGTGAGATGAGTGCGGCTGAGATCCCATTAACTGCTGTTTGTGGATGAAAGCATTTAATCACCTGATAATTAGCGATGGGATTGATGGAATGAATGATACATTTTGTTTCCACAAAAGAGCCTCTACGAACTGTCATCTCCAAAAGAGTTACAGCACAGTCATGCAGATCGCCTAAACTTAATATGTCTCTCTGTCTCTGTCCCTCTTTCTCACTCACTTGTTCTTGCACTTTCACTTTTGATGTTTCCATTTTCTTTCACTTTTTCACTCTCACTCACACTTTCTTTCTTTTCTCTCTCTCTCTCTCTCTCCTTTCACACTTTATCCCCTTTTCTCTATCATTTCTCTTCATTTCTATCTCTGTCTCTTTGCTACCTCACTATCTTTTTGTTTACTCTTTTTCTTCCTCATGTTTTTTTCCCCTCATATACTGCCACACATGCACACACACACGCGCACTTTTATCAGTGTGTTGCAGTGAGTGTGTGAGCACAGCAAGAGACGGTTCTGACCTTTTCTCCTCTCTTTCGCTTTTTTGCTGTCTGGTGGGTTTGTGTAAAAGTATAACAATTTGTTTTCCAGATTACTGTCCCTGTTTTTAATGTGCGCATGTTCAGCATCTGTCCCACTCATATAAAAAAATTTATCATCCCATAGATATCATTGGTTACAAATGGCATATTGCATACATTGCATGTTTGCTGATGTTGAGAGTTAAACAAGAGCACAGTAGGCTGGTGCCTTCAACACATTTTACATTTATATAGCATAATATAAAATACATAATGGACTATTGCTTTATCTGACAAGGCTTTAGACAGCACACAGAGTTGTCAGGATTAATGTGGTTGTAAGGGTAACATTAATTGAATAAAAAATATTGGTTATAAACTAAATGCTCTCTTAGTAATGCAGAATTAAAGCATGCAAGGTGATCTGTACTGCATATTCTTGCAGTGTTTAGAAATTTAAAACAACACAGTAAATCAAAAACAGCCGGAATACCTCCAGTCTCCTAAAGATTTACGTAAATGTCATTGTGCATTATTAATTGTTAGCAATTCTGTGTACTTTACAGATAGTGACTAATAGTCATCACAGTTGTTTATTTTGCAAACAAATTATACAAGTACAGCGTACATAGGACAGAAAGTAATGAGGTAACATCTTTGAGAATCCTGCTTACTCTGGAGAAGGAAATGCTCATGCTCAAGTTACTTTTCCCTCCTTTGTTTTACAGCTTGTGAGTTCTGTTAAGATAACAGAATGACGAGATGACATTAGGCTAAGGTATTTACTGAGGTCCTCAAACTTTGATGGAACATCATTAAGTGTCTGTGTTTTCAGGGGAAAGGTATGCGGAAGGCTGCACCATGGCTTAATCTGTTTATCACTCACAACCCTGGTGCCGCTGTCAATTTCTTCCGAATTCAGACAACCTGTTGAGACTGATAATGGGGTTGGACTGTGCACAAAAAGAAGAAATCTATTGGTGGTACTTCAATTCAAAGCTGCTTCACAGGTCTGAAAATCTGCAGTACTTAAACTAGACTTTAATCCAGGGTTGTCCAGAGCAGAAGGTCTTCCATTAGTTTTTCCCCCAGTGAGAGAAAAACAACAAAATAAGATTTTTTCCCAATCTTTTTCTTAACAAAACAACAAAATACATGGAAGCCAAATGGTGTGTGTCTGCAAGAAAGAGAGACAGAGAGGGAGACTGAGAGAGAGCAAGAGAGAAATTTTAATAAAGAACAAAATGGTCTGCTGTCTCCGTCTGGCCATGATTGCACTGAATATTCGGGATCTTCAGGCTGAGACAAGGAGAGTGAGAGTGAGTATGTGTGTATGTGTGAGTGAACTACACACTCACTGTTCTGTCTGTTCTTTTCTGGTAAGAGACAGTGAAGTCTCCAGGCTCCATTTTAATCAGGCAGGTAGCAAGAGGCCGGCCAATCAGACACCTCCCTGCAAATTAAACTGATGTTAGGGACCTGAGGGTGGCTTCAGGTTAATGAATTTAAAGGGAAGTGTGTGTGTGTGTGCGTGTGTGCGTGTGCGTGCGTGCGTGTGTCTGTGTATGTCTGTGTGTGCATGTCCTGAGACTGACAATAAGCTAATGAGTTTAAGGAGGATGGGACATTGATGGCCACTGTTCTTGCAGTAATGGGACATGATGGGCTACAACCCCTCCGCTTGATTTAATTTGTGTTCTTGCGTGTGAGTGGGTGTGCATGTGTGTATGTGCACATATGAGTTTGGAGCGCTATATGGAGACATATTTGGTTATATTATTTGGGAGAACTGTCCGGTAGTCTATTGAAGTGGTCCCTGTGTGTGTGTGTGTGTGTGTGTGTGTGTGTGTGTGTGTGTGTGTGTGTGTGTGTGTGTGTATAGGAATTGTGCGTAAGCTTTATATACAATGTCCAATGTACAGGATGTGGATGTATTTACCCTTTCAAAATCATCACAATGTGTTAAATGATCAGAGGGGACCTTTTGAGTTTGCCTGTTGAACAAATATTCAAATGCAGAATGCTTTGGGGCAGCGGTGGCCTAGTGGTTAGGGAGTTGACCCCGCATCGGAAGATTGTGCAGTGCTGTGACCTCGCAATGACAAGGGTTGTCACTTTCACTTTTTCACTTTTTTTCTGTCATAACCTTTTCCACATCAAAAATACACTTACATGTAACACATTTTCTGTGAATATGCTGTGGGTGTTTTTGAGCAAAATGGGTTTAGAATCTTTTTCTGTCACTGTGAAGTACTGGTGCTGAAATTTAACCAGTCTAACCAGTCAGTCACCTTGGTTGCCAGCATGAGCTCACCAGAGGTATCGGTGATTGGTTGAAGGAATTCATGTAAATGTAAAGTGGCCATTACACACTGAACATGAATTTGTTGGTAAAATATATTTTGCCAAAATTTAGGTATTATATTTACTTGTATAAATGAGCATGTGTGTGTCTTTATAATGGATGGATGTGTGTGTGTGTGTGTGTGTGTGTGTGTGTGTGTGTGTGTGCAGGGCAATTGTAGGCCAAGCTCAGTCCAGTCAGCTGTGTCAGGGCAAACAGGAAGTGAAGCAGGAAGTAGGAGCGTGTCCCATTTTAGCGCTCTACATCTAGCAAACACTTGCTTTCCTGTCCCTACCGATACACACACACACAGAAACACACACACACTGGCACGGAATGCTACATAATCCCCTGAGAAAACAACATAAAATCCTCAAAATCTCAGTCTCGCAGCCCTCATGTTCGTTATTAAACCCACCAGTCACAGCCTGACCAACAAGGACACTGACAATTCAGAGAGCCTGCTGGGAAAAACAGCCATGCTTGTTCTTTAGACAAAGTCGTGTGATTGTGTGTGTGTGTGTGTGAGTGAGTGTGTGTGCTTGTCTGGGTGTATGTGAGAGAAAAAGAGTAAGAGCGAGAGAGAGAAAATACTAAAAATTGTATATCCTCTAAATATTGTACAGCCTCTTTCCAAGGTGTCTTTGTAAATGTCGCTTATACAATTTTATTCCATTTACTCCTCAGTCTATGTGGCCCATATATGAGGATTTAGATCAAAATACAAAAGCCGGTGCTTTTAGCTATGCTGTTTGGACAGAAGTATTGGGACACATCCCTTAATCATTGAATTCAGGTTTTTAAGCAGTGGAAACATGTTCTGTGGAGTGACCAATGATGATTGCCTGGGTTTCAGAGATTCCAGGACAATGTTTTCTAGCCAAGTTCATTGTGTCATCTGTGACATTTAATGGCAAAATCTTAGTGCTTCACCTTGCCAAGACTTACCAGGACAATTTCTGTTCCAGCATGCCTCCACCCTATTGCACAGAGCAAGTTCCATAAAGACATGGTGGTGTGAGTTTAGTGTGGAAGATCTTGACTGGCCCCGTGTACAGGCCTGACCTCAGCTTCATGGAACATCTTTGGGATCAGCTAGAACAAAGATTCCAAACCTTCCGTCCTTCTTGCACAACATCAATGTCTGACCTCAGAAATGTTCTTCTACAAGAATGGGCAAAAAATCCACAGACATGCTCCAAAATCTTGTGGAAAGCCTTATGAGAGTAGTGGAAGGATGTTATGGCTGCATAGGGGGCCAGTTTCATATTGATGCCTATGGATTTAGCATGATTGTTTTTTTTTCCATTTAGAATGAACGTTTTTGTGATAACCGGATATTTTAATATATTTGTCCATATGATGGATGTCTGCCTTATCAGCCCACAGCTCTCAGTTTTAAATTCAGTCAGTTAAGCGCTGAATGAATTGAGGATTGACATTGAGATTAAGCCTTTAGATTATTAGCCTTCATGCATCGCAGCACGTTTAAATAAAATCAAAATGCTAAAAAAAGAATAAAAGCTATTAAAAACTAAAGAACCATAATGTTGAAAACCACTGCACTTACAATACATCATATATCATCATCTGACTATCCGGTGTAGCCCAGGAGAGGATCCTTTCCTGCTTTTGTGAATTAATTCTTTGTTTCTCTGCATGTCTTTAGGGAGTTTTTCCTGTTCCTTTTACCTCTCAGCTTGATCAATTCATAGCTTTTGCATGACTTCACACCCTTAATGGATCTTCCACCAGGAGGGCAAAACAAATTACCAGTTATTTGTATCGGGTTTGTTTAGCCCAAAAGCCAGAGTTTTGTCTATTAGGATGCACTAACTAGTGGTGGCTGTACCTCCTAACAGAAACAAAGACCAGAGCAGGAGATGGTGGATTTTTGCCTTTATACATCTTTCTCTGGGGAGGCAATGAAAGACTGGCAGTATTACACATGTCTACGCAGCGAAAATTTAATCAGAGACAAGCTGAAGTATTTGATTGATGTTGTTTTTGTGGGCCTAATGCTAATGGAAAAGACGGATGGAATGGAATGGAAGCTGCAACCCAGACCAAACACTTTACATACTAAATTAATGAGTGCATGTTATTAAGGTTGTATAATTTTTTTATGCAGTGTTCAGTGTGATAGTTAGCAGCTTGGGACACAGCCATAGTTAGGTTAACAGTTATCTAACAACAGCTAGAAGATGAAAAATGATTTAGTTAAAGGGAAGGTTAAGTTTCAGTCTGAGAACTTAACAGCTTATTTTTTGGGAAAAGAAAGAGGGTAGCTAGCTGACGTTAGCTTATTATCCCTCACCTTTACTTTGACAATGAAGAATTTGTTCTACTTCTTCCAAGCAGTAGCGTTGTTGACCCATGCACACAAAAATTCACACATACAGTTGTCAGAACTTCTAAAAAGTTTCATCCTAACGGCAGTGTAAGGGGGGGGTTTCCCCACAAAATAGATATAGACAGTGCCAAAGTGGAGCTCTGGCACTGAATTTGCTGTTTTATTGGCTGAAATACAACAGCGATTGCTGCATTGGGTAAAGTCCCCAGAAAATTTCTTCCTAAATCCTTGTTTTTTTGTTTTTTTTTCTGTTGATTGGTGATCCAAATCTTTGTTTGGAACAGAAAGAAAAATGCACTCGCCCAGAATGAATACAGGTTTTTGTCCAACAGGGCTCTGTGCTGGTCATATAACTGACAACTATGACCAGATTTATAAAACCCAACACCCAGCAATGGTTGTTTGGAAACAGCATTTAGCCCAAGTAAGAATTAGTGGCAAACCAACAGACAGCTTGCCATGCCCTGCCATGGGCACCATCTCACTTGAAGAAGTGCATCAGATTCATTGAAAGTGAAAGTGACTATTCTTGCCATTGTGAAACACAGCACAGCACACAGCATTTTATCCCCACACAAACAAACACACATACAGCGCGGAGCAGCTATTGAAAGTGCTCTGGGAGCAGTGATGGGGATGGTACTTTGCTCAAGGGTAACTCAGAGCAACCTTTTGGTGAGGGAATTGAACCCACGATCTTCTGAATCAAATTTGCCATCTTCTTTTCTATATGTCCACGCACGAATTGAATCACTTCATTGAATCAGCAACTGGTTAACATTAATTCCTTGCAGGCTCTCTGGACTGGACTAATTTCAATTTTAAATGCATCCATTTTTTCCTCTCTGTTCTTTAATAGGTGTAAGACGAAAGTGTACCCAGATGATCTTCCACGGACCAGTGTGGTGATCGTGTTCCATAATGAAGCGTGGACTACGTTACTGCGCACTGTGCACAGTGTCATCAACAGGTCCCCACGACACCTGCTGGAAGAGGTGGTGCTAGTAGATGACGCCAGTGAGAGAAGTAAGTGTGTGTGTGTGTGTGTGTGTGTGTGTGTGTGTGTGTGTGTGTGTGTGTGTGTGTGTGTGTGTGTGTGTGTGTGTGTGTGTGTGTGCATTTCCTCAAAAATGTCCTTTGAATCTTCACTTCATTAAAAAACTGTTATTTGAATATATTCAGATGTGTACCAGCACTACAGGGATCTGACATGCTTTTGTTCTCTTGCCTAGAACAAGAGTGCTTTGGCAGCTATAAGCTTTGTGTTTCTCTCTCTCTCACTCTGTGTCTGTGTGTGTGTGTGTAAAACATCTGGAGGAAGAAGATGGCTGGTGACCCTTAACGTCAAAGCTGCATTTTAGATGACAGTTTTTTGGAAGCAAGGAGAGAAAAAAGGGAGTGAGAATGAAAGAGAGGGAGTGAGCGTGAGATAGAGACATGTAGAGATCAGTGGGTTTGAGTGGCTTTATTCTGGTGAATCTCTGATCTGTGTGTGGGTGTGTAGTGCTAGTCTTTTAGCAGTTATATGGAACACAAGCCTGTAATTTGGCTAGATTGAGGGATTAGTAGGCATAATAACATCTACTGTGAATTCTACCCTCTCTCTTGTTCACCCACACACACACATACGCACACACACCCACTGAGATATATAAACACGCACACATACACAGACAGATGCACAGACATGTAATAATGCAAGGTATTGATGTCACATCATCATCTTCATTATTATTATTATTATTATTATTATTATTATTATTATTATTATAACAATAATAAGAATAAGAAGAAACCGAATAAAAACATTATAATTTTTCTTGTTTTAAGAGCCCATATCGCAGCAATTATTCTGTTTTTGTTGCAAAAATATATATATTTTTTTATAGCATTCACTCCTCATCCCAAACTAAAATGCAAAAAACAGCATGTTCTATTAAAGCGTCCCCGATGCCATGCTGACAGAAATTACACTAAAGTGTTTAGCTCGCTTTGGTGGCTTTTTAGAGTGAAGAAATGAACAGTCACAAACAATATTAGATTACTTTTTCCATTTTCACTTTTCGTTCAGTTTACTCATGTCCAGTTCCACCCCAATAGCTAGGTCTCCTTCTACCACAAGAGACATGTAAGCCAGCGAATACATTTTTTTCAAACTGCCACTAATGTAGCAGTTGGACGGTGAACACTAAATGCAATGTACACAGCAAAGCAGGTATGGATCATGTGGGGAAAAAAAATACACAGTGATCCATTTCATGATGATTCATGATGAAGGAATTCTTTAATTACTCATAAAATTCGCAATGTTGACATAATTTTTCTAAATTCATTTCTAGCCCAAAAAATTAATTTTAATGGAGAGCATCACACGTTTAACATCTGTCATTCAGATCAGTCAGACAGATTTTCTTTTTGGCGTGTGGAGGCATGAATTTGTATACAGAATGCACAAAAGTTATAAAAGCACAGTGTTCAGCAAGCAGTTCCTCAGTCACCATACATGCTCTTTTATTGACTTAAGACTTAATCAATTCTGTGGTGTTTATGCCAATGAATTTCTCACACTGCAGGATTTCTTGAAAATATTGGAACCCGCAGCTCTATTGGCTTGTTTTCCGATCTCACACAGATATATTATCTGCATTGTCAATAACTTCCCTGCCAGGAAATACTTCTGATTCTAAAAACATTGAATTGGTTATATTTAAGAGGTAAAATCGAGCTAAAAATCCTGTAGGGGTGCACAGCTTAACTGCTAATTCTGTTAACCACTAACGGACATCAGCATGAGTGACGGGGGAAAGGAAGAGGCTAAAAATAGAATGTAAGCACTCAGGAAACATGGGTTCACTACCTTTTTAAGATACTTTCGTGATTCGGATTTTGTCAGTGCCGCCGAAAGCCAAGTTTGAAACACTGCAGTAAACAAAATTACTCCTACTAAAGATTGCACTTTGTACCCTGACCATTTAACATGCCCTCTGATTGCATTTGAAGCATGTGTCCACCTCTCATGTGACGAATCACTTAATTGTAACAGTCTCTGACTCTGACTGACACTGCCTGTGTAATTTCTCTGGGATTGAGTCAAAAGCCAGTGGCCTACACAGGCTGGAGAGTAAAAACCGGAATCTTTAGTCAAGGAACATCACTTGCATATCCTGCAATGGAACCGTGCAGCTGACTCCACACTGACCAAAGGCCATGTACACATGTGTGAGTGGGCACACACGTGTGAGTTATGGCCTGGGGTGAAAGTCTTTCCTGTTAAGCACTCAGCGTATCCCCTTTGTTCATTTTAAAACACCATTTAACGATGCATACAACCAAATGCCAGTCCTTTCTAGGGATGTGCTTTGACCAGCAATAAAGTCTCATAATCCCTGAGTCCTGAAACATGTTCAGTGCAGTCTTAAATCGGTTCTTGAATTAACTAAGGCAAGTTTTGAGTCAGTACAGGCAAGTCATGTCTCAGGTCCATATAAGGAAGTCTCCATCAAGGCCTGCCTTTTGGGAACATGTTATGAGCCTTTTGTGTTACCGCTCAACTTTCAAAACCATTGCAAAATCACTGTTAATTAGGCAATAGAATATAACTAAGAGCTTTGCTGTGTGTGTTGCGTTAACACCAATATAGAACTTTTTTCAGCTCTTGACACAAAACAAAATTTGGGGACAAATGGAAGGAAAAATTCCCTAAATAACCAAAATTCAGAAGGGAACCTACAGAAGCTGCTGCTATCTTTTTTTCAGTGTATGTCAGAGTTCTACAGTTTTACCAATTCCATGAAATAACAGTGACCAAGCAATCGCATAACATTAACAAAAATAAATGTGTGCAACACTACAAAGAAAAGTCTTTTCTGAAAACACCAAAAAATGGGAAGCTGCTAGCCAGTTAAGGCATGTTGCTGTTTTGTCCTTTGTGATGTAGGAAAAAAATGAGTCACCTTGTATATACAGTGCTGTTTCAGCTGATAGGACCTTCACAAAGAACTAGTACACGGCTCAGTTGACCAAGGACAGATATATCTGTAGTCATAATGTGAAGTGGGTACAGTTAATAAAAATGTCTTCAGGAAAGCAATGAAATCAGTCTTCTTTTCATTTCACTTCTTTCAAAGCTGACAGCCTCCAAAAACACATGCAATTGTAGGATATGTTTGAAGATGTGGGAAATGTGTTTAATGTTGTTTTCCTGGGGATTACTACAAATATGAAATAATAAAATAGTGATAGTTAAATAGTCTCAGCTGTCTGTGCTTTCAAACCACACTCTAGACATTTCTCAGTTTTTCTCTCAGATATTTGCATGATTGTTAATTTTCATCAATTTACAAAATGCAAAGTGAGCGAACAATAGAAAAATCTAAATCAAATCAATATTTGGTGTTACTACTTTTTGCCTTCAAACCAGTATCAATTCTTATGGATTACATGAAGAGACAGAAGGATGTGAGGAAGCCTATATCCACAGAAGATCTGTGGTTAGTTCTCCAAGATGTTTGGAACAACCTACCAGCAAAGTTCCTTCAAAAACTGTGTGCAAGTGTACCAAGAAGAATTGATGCTGTTTTGAAGGCAAAGGGTGGTCACACCAAATATTGATTTGATTTAGATTTCTCTTTTGTTCATTCACTGCATTTTGTTGAGTGATGAAAATAAATGATTAACACTTCCATTTCTGAAAGCATTCTTTGTTTACAGCTTTTTATCACACCGGCCTAAAACTATTGCACAGTACTGTGTGTGTGTGTGTGTATATGTATATGTGTGTGTACATATATATATATATATATATATATATATATATATATATATATATATATATATATATATATATATATATATATATACTGTGCAAAAGTTTTAGGCAGGTGTGAAAAAATAAATCATGAATTACCTTCATACAAAAAGAAATAAGGCACTTTACTCTCTAAAATATAAAAAAAGACTCTGCAGCCCTCATTCTCCGTGTCTAAGGTCTGGCATGGTGCTGTTCTTTTTGTACTCTGCATCGGATTCTGCCTCCACCAACAGCCGTTTTTCAGTCAAGGCCATCTAGAAGGCAGAGTCTATTCCCTTGTGAATAGCTGTCCTACTATCTGGTGACTGTGTGAAGGACACAAAATCTCTTTTTCTCCCTTGCCCTCTCACTCGCTCACTCGCGCGCTCCCGTTCTCTGTTATCAGCATTAGTGTTTATATCAGGAAAGCAAATATTGATCCTGTGTGGCTTTAACCTCTCTTTTTCTCATCAGTGGTTTCAAAAGAGTAGATGAAAGTCAAAGCGTGTGTATGTGTATCTCTCTGAGCATGTGGACACACCCACATCCTTAAATAGAAAAGTGTATTATCAGATCTCAAGTACTCGTTTCTTCTTTCTGGCCAGACATGCCAATGCAGAGAGAGAGAGAGAGAGAGAGAGAGAGAGAGAGTGTGTGTGTGTGTGTGTGTGTGTGTGTGTGTGTGTGTGTGTTTGTGAGGGAGAGAGAAAATGGGACAATTTTGTGAACATACTGATGAATACCCCACAGTGACTTTTCTTTTGTCGGCTCAGTCCATGTTTGACCAGCAGGACACAACCAGCTGTTTTCTCAACACATCATAGGTGGATGACAAGACAACAATGCTTTTCTCCATCACTCTTCCCCCCCTTTCGCACTCTTTCCCTTCTTATTTCTGCCATAGGCTGTCACTCCTGTGGAGAGATAAACGCCTCCAGTCTAGCTCTCAGCTTAGCCTGATAAAAAGTCTTTATTTAGCCTTTCATTGTAAGAAGAAAGACGTTTGAAGGGTAAAAACGGTTTACTCAGCTCAAACCGTGCAAACTACTTCACAAAAGTAAAGAGGACGAGACCACAAATTGTCTCACTGACTAGTAAAGAGGGTTTCTTTAGAGCACACTTTTACTTAAAGCAAGGGTTTGCCACAGAAAATCAAACCCCAGATGTATTCCATCAGCCCAGAGATGTTTGGTGTATAAAATTTGCTTATTTAATTTTGCTCTGGAGCTACAAAGTAGAGAAACTGTTTTCCCCACCCAATTGGACCCTACAAACTGCACGCCTATATCATCACACACAAGCCTCAAGCCATATGAAGGAGCTACGTGATCTCAGGTGGATTCTGATGTGTTTTTTGCTTTTGTCCATTTTTAAAGAAACACTGTCAGACATAATAGCAACTTCTAAGCTAGCTTCATTGTTTCTTTACAAAGGAACTGGAGTTGAAATTCATTTGCTGTCAAGTCCCTGTTAAAACCAGATTCAGCTAAACTGTCATGTTAAATGCTGATTCACTGTCAAGGACAGTTAAGGTTGTTTGAGGTATTACCCAGCCTCAGTAAAGGGCTTGATAGTTCAGAATTTCATACATTGCTCTTGCCAGGACAAAAATAACACGAAGTATAAAATATTTCCAAAATTATTTGTTTTAGATAGAAAGCAAACATGACATTGCATGTTAGATAGCATATACGTATAGAAAAATAAACTTAGTTATTGAGTTTATAGCTAAAAAAGTCACTTAGGAACACTTTACAAAAAGCACACTTAAATACTGGTTATGTTGCAAGTGCAAGGTAAAATATATCAAATATTTGACATTCCAGTTCCAGTTTGACGTTCCAGTAAAAGCTACTTTTAGTCATTTTCAGAGCAACATTATCTGAACTTTTGTGCGTGAAGAATTATAAAATTGTATGTTTAATTTCATGCCTGCATTATTCAGTGTATTCTTTTGTTGGAGGTAATATAGCATAATTGTAAAGCATATGACAAATGAACTTGTAAGGTAGGCAATATTACAATTAAGGCTCATAAAATAAATACAGAAAAAACTGAATTCACCCATATACATTCATAAGTTACTTTTTTATGCAAATATAAATCAAAGACATATTTAAGTAAATTGTTGTTTATGTAAAAGATATAATGAAAAATCTAAAGATATTATGTAAAAACCTTTATTGTGATATGTCTTTATAGGAATCTAGTTGGGAAAGCTTGTTTGCAAATAACAAATTAATAAGGAATTCAGTTAGTTTATTAGCCCTTCCAGTTTTTCCAATCCACTTTTCCTGTCGCCTAGACATTTAGGTCATGACCGTTCGCATGACAAGTCCCTGATCATCCTTCACAGCAAAGACTTTGCTCCACCTGCTAGAGCTCTAATGTAGCATGAGAAAAGGAAAAGAGTGAGAGAGGAGTAAATATATATTTCAAACCATCTATCATGTCCTCATCGCAGGCCTCTTTAAGATATATATATCAGATTAGGTTTATGATATGGCTACATGATCACCTTTTTTTCTACATTCTCATGCAAAACTGTGGATGTTTTGTTAAAAGCTAAGAATCTGTATTGCTTTTCTGATTGTTTTTCATTTGTGTGTGTGTGGGGGGGCTTGCAGACTTCCTGAAGCGACCATTAGAGCAGTATGTGCAGAAGTTGGAAGTGCCTGTGCAGATTGTACGGATGGAGCAGCGCTCTGGACTGATTCGTGCTCGGCTGAAGGGGGCATCACTCTCCACCGGTCAGGTCATCACCTTCCTGGATGCTCACTGCGAGTGCACCGTGGGCTGGCTGGAACCACTACTCGCTCGCATCAAACAAGACAAGTAAACACTGCAACTCCCAAAATGTCGCACTGTCAAACTGAACTGATAATCACTACAACATCCACAGTGCAACGCTGGCAAATTTACCGCTCACATAATTTCACAATGCAACATTGTCAAAACATGCAGGTAATGCATTTTACACAGTGCAGCACTCCACAGGTAAACACTACAACTCCCACAATGCAACACTACTTTCATAGTGCAGCATGTCATGCTCTGCAGGCAAACGCTACAACAACTTCCTCAGTGCAACACTATCAAATTAAAAGAAAAACACTGCAACGTCCACAAATCAACTCTAAAACTCCCACAATGCAGCACTGTCCATCTGTTCAGGTAACCATGGCAATTTCCCCGTTCCAACATAATCAAACTTTACAGTTATAATGCAACATCTCTATATCAAGACTGCAACTTAAAAATAATTTTTAAGTATTTTAGTGCTTTGTTTTTATATTCCAGAAGCACAGAGTTTGTAAAACCAAGCTAAATGAAGGAAGATAGTAATGTTTCTTCTGTAGATCAGGTGGCAGATGGTGATGGCATCGTCTGTTGACTGTTCGGGACAGAACGCATCTGCTGAGGGGGTTCAGTGAGGAGGGGTTGCTTTGAGTTGTAGCCAAAAAAATCGAAAGATGCTGCTGGTGCAGGTGTTTTTGATCTGACCTGATAAAAACTGTTCTTTAGGTGAGTCTTTTTTAGAGTTTACAGTAGCTGGACCCTCCAACATGCCTGCATCAGGTTCAGAAATTAACCCCTGAAGGTAATAATAAAAAAAACAATCCCCAAAACCTTTAAAGGCCAGGCTTAAAATGCCTCTATAATGAATCCCTGCTGACTCCAAGGCCAGTGTTGTTAGACTGAACGTCCTTTGGGAGGTAGTGTGTGAAACATGAAGTGGGTTTTGATTAAAAAAACCCTAAAATCAATTCTGTTACAGGGGCACAAGAGAACACCAGCCACAATGAGAACACTCCATCTCCAACACCTGACTCAGCTAAACTAAATCATCAAGGCACTTCTATATTTAATATGGAGTTAATAGAAAACAGCCATCATTGTACAGAGGTAGTAATTATGTCAGTTAATGGGTGCAATTAGAGTTTGTTTAATACCATGCTGTTTTTTTGGGGAATCTGCCTTTATATGGTTTTTAGGCATGTGTGTGTTTAGGCAGGTGTGACTGGTTCTGGCAAGCTGGCAATGCAGATATTTAGATGCCTTGTGAACCTTTAAGCTGATCAGATTCTTAACCAGTTTTGGCAGAGAGCAATTAAATTGTTTTTTGGTTTTTTTTTTGGGAAAGACCTAATTTTTCTCCCAGTTTAATCACTACCAATTGCACGCACAAGCTAGCATTCTCTGATCAACAGAATTGGCCTTGGTGATGTAACAGAATTAGAAGCTGATTCATCAAGGCTAGTTGTGCTCTCTGATGCTTGCATCATCACTGGGTATTAAGAGTTGGTGCTTCTGGTGGTTATCTTTTGCAAATGTGCACCCCTCAGGAGACAAATCGAAGTAAGATTTTGTCAGCCAACCAAAGTATGGGTTGAGCCCTCTTAAGCTCACACACAAGGATCTCAGAACCATCACAGATCAGTGTCTTACAGCAATGTGCTCTACAATTTCTAAACAATAGGGTATTGACTGTTCAGTAATAATTACATGTTTTACGGCCCCAAACTATCACCTGAAATGCGCGCACACACACACACACACACACACACACACACACACCTACACACACACATACATACAAGAGCACACAACCTTGGCTCTGTCCCTAGTTGGATGGAGGGGAGCAGAGAGATCAATAGCTCTTAGTTGAGCCAGCATTTATTTTTTATTGTTAATTACAAGTTTGTTGGTCATAAGGTGTTTAGTGTTGTGTGTGTGTGTGTGTGTGTGTGTGTGTGTGTGTGTGTGTGTGTGTTGTGTGTGTGTGTGTGTGTGTGTGTGTGTACAAATCAGAAGAAATACAGCAGCACACTTTTGTCTCATCTTGTTTTCCTTTAGCTGTATGCCAAGGTGTGTGTGTTTCTACCTCCCACATAAAATATTTTTTAGCACTCACATACACACACACACACACACACACACACACACCATGCTGATTTTGTGTGTTTGCCTCAGGCAGCCTGTGAGGGGATCATTAGCAGATGAGGCAGATGAAACTCCAGCAAGCTGAATCCACAGTGTCCACAGGCTCTTAAGAGAGAGAGAGAGAGAGTGTGTGTGTGTGTGTGTGTGTGTGTGTGTGTGTGTGTGTGTGTGTGTGTGTGTGTGGTGTGTGTGTGTGTGTGTGTGTGTGTGTGTGTGTGTGTGTGTGTGTGTGTGTGTGTGATCCATCATCGTTGGCAGTGTAAGAATTGCGGAGAGCTGCTTGGTCCTGATTGATGACACAGGTTTACTGAGACGTCCCCTCTGATTTGTGTCTGCATCTGTTTGAGAAAGACTTCTCTGAGTGTGTGGGCATGTATTTGTGTGTGTGTGTGTGCACGCGCATGTGTGCATGTGTGTGAGACCGATATTAACTGATATTCTGAGTCAGTCATAGGAAGACAATTTATTCTGATACTGAGAAAAATAATGATGTGCCACTATATGACCCAGTCAACATTATTGTGTGTGTGTGTCTCACAGGAAAACAGTGGTATGCCCCATTATTGATGTGATCAGCGACGACACATTTGAATACATGGCGGGTTCGGATATGACATACGGAGGCTTTAACTGGAAGCTGAACTTCCGCTGGTACCCTGTACCACAGAGAGAGATGGACCGCAGGAAAGGAGACAGAACGCTACCTGTCAGGTATTTCCACACAAATGCACACATCAATTCTGATCAATGTACTGGAGGCCCAGAATTCCAGTCTAGGTAAAATGTGAGATAAGAAAGGATGCAAGTTGTTTATAGAAGGTGGGTAGTGGAAGCTTAAGCGATTTGAAAGTGATTATATGTCATTTTGAAACACATCACAGGCCACTGTGAACCACAACGAAAGGCATCCTCTGCATTTAACTCATTACTACCTTGTAGCAATGGGTGGCCATATCTAGTGCCCAGGAGCAGTGATAGGGACAATACCTTGTTCAATGGTCCCACTGATCTGGGATTTGTACCCATCCTCCCAATCTTAAGTCCTAGTCCCTATTCACTTGGCCACTTCTGCCCATGACCTCTAACCTAAAAATAAAAAAAAAAAATCAATTTGAAACAGTTTGTTTTGGATATGTACTTTCATTTCCACCATTGCTGTTTAATGCACCTAGCAATAGGCTACAGCAGTAAATGTTTTTGAACAAGACACCTAAAATGCAATGATTTCTCCACCCCAAATATCTGCCCCCAGCATTAGTGTAATGTACCTTCCTATATAGTGTACGTGATTAGCACAACTACAGCCACTTTAAGTCCTGAATCTAAACACAGCTGCAAAACTGGTGGCCTAGTGGTTAGGGAGTTGGCCCCGCATCGGAAGATTGTGGGTTTGATTCCCTCCACAGTGGGTTGCCCTGAGGTACCCTTGAGCAAGGTACCGTCCCCGTCACTGCTCCCCGGGCGCTTTCAACAGCTGCCCACTGCTGCACGGTGTTGAGTGTGCATGGGTTAAATGCAGAGGTCCAATTTTGTTGTGGTTCATGGTGTGCAGTGCTGTGACCTCGCAATGACAAGGGTTGTCACAAAAATAAAAACAAAAAAAAAAAACCCAGAATAGAACAACGATTATGGTATGCGCTTTCTGTTTGCTCTCAATCTTGCTCATGCTTGATCTTATATATTTAAGGTTTAAGGTTAACCGTTAAGTCGGAATTAGAAAAACTTTATTGATCCCAAGGGAAATTTTCATTATTTTTTCACTGTTTGGCTACAGAAAAAATGTTATGCTTAAAAGCCACCCTATGGCCCGTATGGAGCAGCTTTTACACTCTTGGCATTTTCTCTAGCAGCTTCATGACATGTTACCTGACATGATTTTCCAGCGAGACTGAACAACACATACATATTGGAAGACCTTGCTGACTGTTTGTTTTAAAAGTAAATGAATTAATAGCCATCCACATTATTACTTTCTACTTTTTGTTTTTTATTCCATTTCAAAGATGCACGCTAAGCTTTTACATGAATATGCTGCAGCTCTTTCAGTATTTTTTCTGTAAATTAAGTTGTTTTGGTTCAGTATGAAAGTCTCCATTCTGAAGAATTCTACAGAGGGAAGAGTGATGCTGCCAGGTTTTGTAGTTGTCATCCAGAGACTGCAGGTTCAGTATCTGTGGTGCCACAGCCAACCAATTGGCCGTGCTCTTTCTGGGGGCATGATCTGCTCTCTCACCCGTCAAAGGATGCTAGCCAGTTTAGCTGTCTCTAAGTTGATATAACAGAATTACCAGTTTTCCATTTCTCCACCAAGCCAATTGAGCTGCAGTGCCATTGATTTAGCAGCCGGTCAAAAAGACAAGATGCAGTAATGCTGCAATGGTGCAAATAACACTTAGTTTTCAAAATAGCAGTGGCAATGTGAATTAAGCATCTAAACGCTTAATAAGAGTAAGGTATATGCTGCACAATGTCCGAGACTGATTTACAACACTCATGACAAGTTTGGCTAAAATGTATTTATCAAACCCATTAATAGTAAAATGGCAAAAGCTACCATGTACCACTGTTTTATTTTATCAACATTAACATTTATAAAACTCTAAAGTTTTAAACCTTGATTCCTACAAATACCACAAGAAATCCAGTTATGCATGTTTTTCTACAATTAAGCTTTTTGCGCTAAAACATTGACCGACCTTGTTCAAATCTCAATCGCATTTTTATAACAAAAGGTCAAATTCCCCTTTAAGACTATAAAAAAACTTTATAGTGTGTGTTCATGTTCAGGATCATGTTCTTTAATGAAGGGATACTTTGCTCTGCTGTGATCTAATTAAATAGAATATATTGCTCTGGGCTGCTGATTTTATGGGGTATGGTAATAGTAAGTGCACAATAGTCATAGAGCTGCCAGCATTTGCTTCTTAGCAGTAGTTCTGCAAGTGGCTTTAATCTGGTTGTGACAGGGTTGTGTTTTTTGCTTGTGAGAGGCTCTGGTGGTTTTTTGACAACAAAGTCATTCTGTGTGTTGTTGCTACAGGTCATGTTTTTGTGATTTGCTTGCTCTCACACAACATGCATGCACCCTGCTGCCACGCAGAATTCGCTGTTTAGGAAGGGAGACCCTTGGTCTCGCTATCACGGCATGTTTTTCTGAACAACAAAGCAGCTTCACTTCAACAACTCTCAGATGTGAAAACAAGCTCACAGCGAGGATAACAACAACAGGTCCTTACTTCTGGAAAACAAGAGCAATGTGGAATGAAGGATGGACAGAGGGCAAACAGGAAGGCGCGGAGTGGCCGGAGTAAGAAAGAGTGCCAGAGAGAAGGATGTTATTCTAAAATAGATTAGAGTAAACACACCATTTCCACTGAAGAGCTTATTCCCCTGAGTGACAAACATAGATGTGTTTGCTTCAGAAGAGAAAGACAGAGAGAAAGATAGTGGGAAGGGAAAAAGAAAGCTATAGAAAGGGGGTAGAGGAGAGAGAAAGGTCAGAGAAAGACAGAGAGGAGAGAGTGAAAAGGCAGAGATACCGAAAGGAGAGAGGTAAGCTAGAAAAGAGAGGGAAAGAGAGCAGAAACATGGGTGGGGGGTTTGACTTAATAAAATGAGGGGAGGAGGAGTGACAAAGTGGGTAGAGAGAGGAGGAGAGAGCGATAGAGAAAGGCCTGGAGTGAGATTATAGAGGGGAGAGCTGCTTGCTTACGTAAGAGTTGATTTATACCCTAAAGGGCCTGTTTTGCGTGCTGTGTGTGTGTGTGTGTGTGTGTGTGTGTGTGTGTGTGTGTGTGTGTGTGTGTGTGTGTGTGTGTGTGTGTGTGTGTGTGTGTGTGTGTGTCTGTGTGTGTGTGTGTCTGTGTCTGTCTGTGTGTGTGTGAGATCCAGAACCTGATGGGTTTGGACAGATATTGTACTTTAAGCATTTGATTTCCTTGATTTCAGAAGCAAAAATGCACATGGAGGTTTCTCACAACCTGTGTACCTCCTTTACCCTTGCTCTCTGTCCCTACCCAGCCCTTCTTCTTTACCTTTATTACTTGAACCAGTTTAAAATAGCATACCGGAGTCATTCATGTCTGCAATGAGGTTCAGCAAGGCTTGGCATGAAAAGAAATAACAATTAGGAAAAATGGATATAGTAATAAAGTATAATTAACATATCATATGTAAATGTTTTTTAGCTGTTTAGCTATTTTTTATTTTTATTTTTTTTGCATTTTGATGAGGGCACATCAACTACAGGTGTCCTTGATATCCACATGCACAATAATAGTGTGTAATTTGACCATTCTTAATAGAGCTAGAGCTATAAATAGTGCTAGTTGGTCGGCCTGTGTCCCAGGGCTTTGTCGCCCTTGGGCACACCCTCCCGTGCAGTACCGACAGTCTGGAGATTTTACCTCAGAAACACATTGTCAGAAATAAAAGTTACCGTGCTGCCACATTTTTGCTTCATCAATCTACAACCCATGTAAATTTACCCTCAGAGGTACAATATGGTCCTTGAGATCCAATTTCATACTTACATTTTATACATTCTTCCCAGAAGAGAGGACCAGATTTGTTCCTTATCATGATCTATGTTTTAAAGTAGAACAGTTAAATAGAAAGGCTGGCGTTGGGACAAGCTGTATCCACCTTAAAAAATCACATTACCATAAATCACACCATATTATCTTTCTCTGAGAGGGTAGATACCCACTTCACAACAGTGCTGTTGAGAAAAGTGTTGAATAGCACTGATGATCTGATTAAGAAAGCCTCGCATTCTCTAATGTATTTATTTCAAATGACAAACATGAGGTTGGCAATAATTTGCTAATACATGGATTTCTTTTCATACTTGCACACCCATTTACAACCTCTCTTTTTAGATTTTTATGTAACTGTGCCTTTACAGTTGATCTAGATAGATGACCTGAGAATGCTTTCTTTTACAGTCCGTTAACTTCCAGGTATTAACTGGACAAATATGATACAAATTCCAAAGAATTGGGTAATATTTATATATAAATACTGACCCTTAATTCCAGCATTAATGTCCAGTCTCGGTTAAGCTGATAAGTAAATTTAAAAAAAGGACAGAAAATGGAGCAGCAGGTAGTTTTATAGGCTTTGTGCTTGGTTAAATAAACCAATGATTCTTACTATGGTTCCACTTTACCTTTGATGCACTTTACCTTTGTCTATGAGTCTTTACCTTTTACTTTCTTGCTAAAAGTTTGATTTTACAATTAAACTTGGGGTGAATATGTTTCTTCTGACCACATTATCATCCTATATCTGTTTAATACCTAGAACCTGTTAAGTATTTCAGCATCAGTTAGTTAAGCCATCTTGTTCTTTGTCACTGCTCAATATCTAGAGCATATGTAAAAGAATGTTTTATGGCTGTTTTGGGATTACTTTGCATCGGGTCTCATTCAGAAAGCAGTGAATACATTAGAAATGACTAGTTAAAAAACACATTTCCGTATGTGGACTTTGTACTGAGGGTTGAACTGTGTTTTTGAAACCTTAAACCCAGATAAGCTGCATTTTTCTTAATGATAAACGATAATGATTAATGTCCTTTATCAGAAATAATTCAATTTTTTTAGCTAGATTTGACTGTGTACTTTTACCTTTTTTAAAACATAGGTGATGCAGATAGCCTACACACAAGCATCTACATTACTGTTGTTTTTCAAGCCCTTTCACAGCAAAAGCAGAGACTAAATATGGGTCAGGGAGGGCGGCATGTGTGTGCATGCACGTCTCTCTTAATCGGATGACATGCCTCGCAGCATGCTGTGGAACTTTCAAAAACAGCCCAAATACTGCCAACTATTGAATGACTTGTTAACATGTGCAACAGTTCCCTGCATAAAACAAAATGAAGCAATGGATTTGTGATTACTCCATAACTCCAAAAAAAGGAAAATGTAACTCTAATGGAAATCCAGTTAACTAATGATTTGGAAAAAAAAAATGATTAGTCCATTTTACCGAATGAGATTCAAAGAACTGGTTCAATTAAAAGTTCAGATCTTCCCATCAATAGTGTTTTAGCTCAGTGATGGTGGCAGCGAGATGGAAAACATGCTATGATTGTATTGGTAAATAATATTTTCCTAACCTCTGGGATCAGGGATCAGAAGGCTTTCAGAGGTGGGATAATGTCTGAGTTCTGATCAAAGATAATAAAGAATCTTTTTTTTTTTTTTTAGCAGGAATGAAATAACAATGGATATGAATGAATAGGTCATGGTAACTGAAATTTACTTGCTGGATCAAAGTGGGCCTTACTCAAAGCAACTGCATGTACAGAACATCCTCCTAACAACATAAATCATTCTATTCCTCATTTCTGACAGGAAGCAGTTCACTTTCATGCCAAACTCCCCCTATTTCTGGCCTACAATTTGTCCTTTCTGTATTTGAGAGTATCAGTTTGCCTTTGTCCATACAGGTGGCTTCAATCACATTTGTCAACATATTTAATTAAAAAGGGAGAAACTTTCTTATCAACTTAAGAAAATCCACCTTTTTAAAGTCAGATTGAAGCCATGTTTGTAGTTGGTCTCGGATGGTTTCTTAAATCGGACACATGTCTTGTAAGGTTAGACTGGCTAGCTGTTAAATAAAAGAAAATTGCTTATCTGAATGTTAAAAGTTGTGTTGAAGATGCCTCACTAAATTTTCTTTACCTTTTATTTGCATGTTTTCACTTCTAAATAAATGTAAAAAATACACAGCTGTGCTTGTTACACATGTGGGGATGTGAGCATCTGCAAACGTCTTCACTTTCTCCATCTTGCCTCTCCAGGACTCCCACAATGGCGGGTGGGCTGTTCTCCATAGACAGAGACTACTTCCAAGAGATCGGGACATACGATTCAGGAATGGACATCTGGGGTGGGGAGAACCTGGAGATTTCTTTCAGGGTTTGTGTTTTGCTACTGGAATAAACTACCAATCATTCCTTGCATCCCCTATCACACACCATAGCTTCTCTGGCTTTCACCTCTTCACATATTCATCTAGCTAAATGAGCTGTTGGCGTAAATCGTTGTACATTTTAGACTGATATCCTTTCTAAGTTGGAAAACCGCAAAATTTGTTAGAAATACACAATAGTCTCAATAGTTAATTTCTGTGCATTTTTATTACTGCTCCTTTGTATCGAATTGGGAAAAGGAAAGCTTAAGCTGTGGCCTGTGCAAAAGCTATGGTATATTTTATACGTCATGTTAATGTTTTTATCATTTAAATTTAGTATATTTCCATTTTCTGACTTGAAAAAAAAAAAAATTGTGCTATAAAGTTGCAGAAAAATGTTAAGTTCTTGTAGGTATCCTTGTGAGATATCCAATCGATTGCACATTATGGTGGATATAGAATACACGTGGGACATACAAATGACCAAACATGTTAATAAGTGTTAAGAAATTCCCCTGAAAGTATAAAGCACATAAAATGAGAATATTATTAAGCAGTGAGTCATTTTTGTCTGTTTATATGATGGGATTCATATGGGTTTACATAATCAAGATTTGTCATTGACAGAGCAGAACAGTGTTAGACAAATCATGACAACTGCACTAAACAGTGATCGAATAAAATAGGGATAATCAATAAATGCATTTGTAAGATTTCTGAAATATCACATTTCTTACATTTCAATACATTTTAGCACCTTTTATTCATAAGGCCAAAGACTTCTGATGTTTTTATAACTATTGCCCTCACCATTCAGCCTATATAAAAAAGACTTAAGCCTTGAGCATGCAGTACAAATTGTAAATTGGGCTCAGTGTTTTTTCAGGAGGAGTATTTTGCAATTGCCACGCATTAACATGGATGGACCCAAATATCCCAAACTGATGATATTTATCACTCTAGCAATGGATGGAGTGTGTTTGCCATTACCCAGAATTTTCATTCTCAAATACTACACGAATGAAAATGAGAAAAGCTCAAAACATGATTGACTTTAATAATATGATATACTATGTTGCTGTGTAACATTGTCCTTCTGACCAGAAATGTCCATATATATAACAGCATCTGTGACAGTGAAAGTTTGGATGAATGAGCAAGTTTAGGGCAGGACAGATGCTCCAGGGAATCCAAACAGTCTGTAGAGTGATTTTTCGTAAACAGCAAATACAGCAAAACAGCAGAAACTTCACATCTTGTTAGTTTAGATGATAGACATAGTGATGGGTGATAGATAGAAATAACATTTAAGTGAACTGACCATGCAGTTTTGTTTACTAGCTCTCCTTTAAGGGTTGATCTATTGCAGCCTTTACTTTAGACCCTGGGGCTTGAACTCTTGAAGGTCTTGTACCTCAGGGAAGTGTGACAGGGTGATGGGAAAAAATGATGGTAATTCAGCGATGATCATTCTATCAGTTAGCTTTTTCATATGCCGGGTGATAAGACATTATGAAATAAAGTTCAGTTTTTGGTGAAAAGTGACTGAAAATACATGAGTCATCTGGTCTGTTGAAATCAGACAGATTCCTTAATATCCTGATTTTAACATTATCTTCCCTGTTGAACGCATGGCCAAAACACAATGAATTCAGTTGATTTAACAAGCAAATGTTATATACATTTTTAAACAGTGAAGATTCATGCAGGCACATGAGCACCCATGCATAGAGATGTGCTCCTGCATGCCCCTGTGCTGCTTTTTGGCAAACTTGACTGCCTTTCTCAGGTCATAGAGTTGTTAAGGAATCTTGCTCATCTATAAAAATGAATTAAAGTACTCCTCCTCTACGCTCTTCAGTAACCTCCCAATTGTGACCTGTAAACACTGTGAAGTAGTTTGCTGTTTTCTGACATGCTTTACTTTGTGTGTGTGTTTGGGACAGATTTGGCAGTGTGGTGGAACGTTAGAGATTGTGACTTGTTCTCATGTCGGCCACGTGTTCCGCAAAGCCACACCATACACATTCCCTGGCGGCACGGGCCAGATCATAAACAAAAATAACAGACGTCTAGCAGAGGTGTGGATGGACGAGTTCAAAAACTTCTTCTACATCATCTCCCCTGGTCAGTTACACACATACACCCCCACCCCTCTCCCAAACACCTCTCTCTCTCTATTTATACTTTAAAAAAAAACAAAAAAACAATGGTTTTATAGCTTAATATGTTACATATGTTACGTTTTGGTAACACTTTGATGTCAGGCAGCTTTAATGGAAACTGCATCAATCACTTTCACCCCAGGCAGTGTCAGGACAACAGATGCTTGTGGGACTAAAGCCATAGAAGTGCTTGTGTAGGTTTGTGAGTTTTGTCATGTAGATTTTATTTAACCCTGCTGCCCTACAGGAACGTTACCAGTTCTTTTTTCTAAAATTGAAGCAACTATTTGTACATTTTCCCAGTACTGTTTCTGCATTTTCTTTCTTGTTATAATCTTCATTGTTTGTATCTGACAGCATAGGGAAGTTAGGGAATTTGTTAGTAAATCTTGGCAGAAATGAGTCTCTGATGGTTTTGTGTTTTGGACATGAAAGAATGAAGTGATTCTCTCTCTACTAATGGGCAGTGGGTGTCCTCTCTCTCTCTCTCTCTCTCTCTCTCTCTCTCTCTCGCACACTCTCTCTCTCTCACACACACACACTCTCTCTCTATCTCTCTCGCACACACTCTCTCTCTCTCGCATACTCTCTCTCTCCCCCTCTCCCTCCCTCCCTCCCTCCCCAGAGTATTTGTATTGTCAGTGCTCTTGGGTGGAAGGGCATTATTGACTCAGAGATGGAGTATAATGGATATTAATGTCACTGTCAATATTTCCCATTGCAGGCCTGAGCTCTGGGGCCTTTGTGAATATGTGTGTGTGTGTGTGTGTGTGTGTGTGTGTGTGTGTGTGTGTGTGTGTGTGTGTGTGTGTGTGTGTGCGTGTGTGTGTACCCATTTGGAAGAGAACGAAAATGACTTTGCTTAGAGGAAAAGCATACTTTTTGGTATTTTTAAGACTTTTGGAGTGTTTCTATAAAAAAAAAAAATACTGCACTGCCTATACAGTGAGTTTGATGATGCATAGCTAAAAACAGCGACAGCCATGTTTACACTTTACACATTTTTCTCTTCTTTTTGTCTATTTTTAGATATAACAATTGGTCACAGTGACACAGTGAATAATTCAAATCAGATGTGATCTATATTATGTATTTACACTGACGGGTGAACTTTTAGGTCATTTAGCTTCAGAACACCACCGCCCTTGAACTCACCCTTTAAATGTCTTACCAGGTTTGTTTCTACTAAATTGCTCACTTGCCTGCTGTTTGTGTGTGTTTGTGTGTAATAAGGGGTGACAAAGGTGGACTATGGGGACATCTCAACTAGGATGTCTCTGAGACAGAAGCTTCAGTGCAAACCTTTTTCCTGGTACCTGGAGAACGTCTATCCTGACTCACAGATCCCACGGCACTACTATTCCCTAGGAGAGGTAACACACAGGCACACACAATATTTTCTGAATAGTTTGCCCCAGATGCCTAGACAGGTATGAAATTAACCCAAACACAGACATTTTTCACAGTTTTTACAGACACACTTCAACATGGCTTTACTCAACATCTGAGTTGAGTGGAATTGACACTGCGGAATTGTAAGCATCTGCAAAACACTGAGTGTTTACTATCAGCCTATTTTAGCAGATTTGTTTGACCTGATAGAGAACAGCTTTTCCAGCTATTATCCTCCCTGTGCTAAAGTTCTTGCTGCTGAACATTTTGGGCAGATTCATTAAGCAAAGGGAAATGAGTGCAGTGACCAGCTTCACCAGCTGATCACCCCAGCCTCTCATCAGTATTTCACTGAAGGTAGTTTTACAAATGGGGAAAAAAAGAGAAAGTGAGGCACAAGACACATGCATGGAAAGCACTGTGCAAAAGTTTTAGGCAGGTGTGAAAAAATGCTGTAAACAAAGAATGCTTTCAAAAATGGAAGTGTTAATCATTTAACATAAGAATTGATGCTGGTTTGAAGGCAAAAGGTAGTAACACCAAATATTGATTTGATTTAGATTTTTCTTATGTGCGCTCACTTTGTAAATTGATCAAAATAAGCAATCATTATTTATATTTCTGAAAGCATTCTTTGTTTACAGCATTTTTTCAACACCTGCCCAAAACTTTTGCACAGTACTGTATTTAAAAGGAACTCATTAGAACAGAGCTATATTTGCAGACGTTACACATATATAGGCAAATTTTAACAGCGTAGGCTGTTCAAGTTATCATTCTGTAGGTTAGTTTGGTTTTCGCTAATTAACAAACTCAAAGATAAATCAGTAAATAAACTGAACAATCAAATCTGAATCACTTCCTCTTCTAGGGACATGCAACAAGGTTTAGCCCTTTTATGTTGACAGAACTTTTCAGTGTTTGGTGATGTTTAGGGCTCGTCTAGTAGCCTTTCACAGATTTGGAAGATTCATTGGAAAGTCCAAACTAGTATTTAAATAGTCATTTAGAAATAGTCATTCACTGACATCTCAGTGTAAACACAATTCTGTAATTTAGTAAAAAGAATCATGTGGCTCTCATATATAACAGGGGCAGTGGCGGCCTAGTGGTTAGGGAGTCGGCCACAGAATCGGAAGATTGTGGGTTCAAACCCCTTACCAGTAGGTTGCCGTGAGGTACCCTTGAGCAAGGTACCGTCCCTGTCACTGCTCCCCGGGCACTTTCATAGCTGCCCTGCTGCACGGTGTGTGTTTGTGCATGGGTTAAATGCAGAGATCCAATTTCATTGTGGTGTGGTGTGCTGTGCTGCGTGTTCTCACAATAACAAGAAATTTCACTTTCACTTCATATGACTTCATTAAACTTGCATTGCCTTCACATCAGTGTGTTTTAGTGATTTTTACATTGAGCAATTTTGTTGTTGCTCAATAAGTAGTATGGCCAAATTAAAGGTAGCACTATAAGAATAAACTCACAAAAGTTAAAAAGTCTTAAGTTTTCTTTTAATGCATCAGCTTGGTCCTTTCTGCACAACAAATTAGTGACGTCTTTTCTGGAAAAATGAGATCATTTCTTCTGAGTCCTCAGTGTTCTCATTGTTTAGAACAGCCAAATTGAACAAAACCAAGAAAGTAAAATCCCCCTCCTAGGAAATCCCAGGAAATCCCAGTTTAATCATAGACCATTGCTATTTTCCAAACTGTTACTTGAATCAGATGATACTTTTCGCAACACCAACCTAATTGGAGTATTGCAATACTCTTTTCTTTATATATTTTTTACATTTATTTTAACAGCTAAATGGTTCAAATGTCCATGCCAAACATTTAAAATCTGCAGCATTTTCACGCAGGTGGATCCCTGTGTTTTGTGTGTGCATATGTGACATTGAAGGTGGAACTAGAGAAATAGACTATAACATAAGGCTATAGATGTCACATGTATTGATTGGGCCACTCATCAAGGCACTGCTGTCAGGAAAAGAGATATTTATATTCATACAGCTTCCTCCCCCCACCCCCCCTCACTGTAATGAATAAAACATGCATGTTGTCTCTGATGTCTGACAGTGTTCCCTGTGAACGTGTCCATTTCCCTGACAGCTGACACTTGTTCGTCCCCTGTCTGTCCAGCTGTCTGATGTTTGCCATTGGTTTGTGATGTCAAATCCACTCTTTGAGCTCTCTGTCCATTCTGAAGCTACAATATTCACACATAAGCCAGGACACTATGGAAACAGAAGCCCACTCATAGGAAATGAAGTCACCATAGATTTAGACCAGATCAGGTTGCCCAGTTCTCTATTTAACCCTTCCATGCCCCTTCTTTTATTGTCAATGACAAAAACATGGTGTAGTTTAATGTGAATGCAATAAGTCATGAGCGTGATATTGATTTTCCTACAACATGAGGATATAATACAATATGATCAATGATTAAATCTTCACATCTTGGAAACAACATGAAAGATTAAAGATTATTTCATAAACAACAATGGTTTTTAATAGCAGATGCTGAATTCAATGCACAATTAAGTAAAAGTGTTGGGTCAATATCTGTATATATTAAAACAATAAACTCCATTACACTTTGCAGCAATTTCTCAGTTAATAAAGGGTGTTTAGAAAGAGATAATATCATTAAAGTGCAAATGGCTTTTTGTTTCAAAGTAATAGATGGAATACAATATAATAAAATATGCACATATTCAGTTATTGATTTAATTTATTGCGACTAGGGGCAATTATTCAAAATGTGGTTAATTTGCTGAAATATGCATTTGCATATAAACTGGTTTAAACTTAATCAGCACAGCTGACCAGTCAGCATCAAGAATGGCTTTTTTTTTTTTAGTCCATCACACACTCAGGAAAAGCTAGTTTAAGCACAATGGTTCGAACAGACGTGATATGTTTAAACAAAAGAACACTTGTATAAGGAAAGTATTGCTCGGAGCTTGGCAAAGCCTTTGGAGAAATTCCGACAAGATGGATGCAGCTTAACTTTAAATAATACTGACAGTGAAATGTGTCATGCTTGGAGTTTCATGCCCCAACAAGTAACCTCAGTCTGAATGATTCTTTGATTCAAGAGCCTTTAACAGTGATCAGAATCATGTGGCTCATGCGCATTGAAGTTGGACTGGAATCTGAGGGCTTGGGTAAATTTAACAGGGATTGGGATCTCTTGGATCAAGCATGTTTAAGGATTGAAGTCTATAATGAATTAAAAATATAAGTAATAACATTAAAGTTATTGACCATGGAGCAGTGTACTTTCTCAGTAAATTCCAAAAGGACCTGAACAGCAAATTTCAGTTTCAGTTCAGATCAGTTGCATTCTTATTTAAATGGTGAATGGTTAAAGGGTTTGTATATGCCATGAAGGGTTTGAGTGAACATGTGTGTCATGGTTGAGCTCCCCATGATATTCACTGAGGGTAAAGCTGTGTGTGTGTTTGTGTTCGATTGCACATTAGTCACTCATCTAGTCAATACTGCCTCCTGGCATGTGAGCTTTGATTAATTATACATATTTGCCATAGAGCCAGAGTCCTCAATGAGGTTTTTTGTTATGCAGGGGTCTGTATGTGCATGTGTGGATGCAAGTTTGTGAGTGTGTGAGTAGTAATTAACTGAAGTGCCAACTGCCCTTCACTAGAAAGATGCAAGCAGAAACACAGTTGTAAGTGTGGAAAATGGTTAATTACACTAAAGCACTTTGAAGATAATTATTAAATAGCATTTTTAATGGTCATGACAGCAGATAACCACCTAAGTGGAAGGTTTAAAACTGCTCTGTTTGAGGGTACGCAGCACAATGGCAACAGCTTTGTGCATGTGATTGTGTGCTTCTGTTGTGGGGAGGGATGTAAAAATACTTTAGAACATGTAGATTAGAAAGTGGCAATTCATTTATTCATCATCTCAATCACTTATCCTAAAAGGCTACAGCACTGCACAACCACATCAGTCCCTCAAACGGCTGAGTGGTTCTCTGCAAATGATGTTCAGTAAAACGTGCTCTTAAAAAAAAACCACACAATTTTTTTTTGTTTGTTTGTTTACATAAAATACTTGTACAGTGAACCTCCATTCATATTAATGTATTCTGGGTGTTTTTAATATCTGAATTTATAAAAAGAATTGATTGAATAATTATTCACTAGAGTCAGAATTTTATCAAGTCATTATGAGGTCTGATTATAAGTATATAAGTGCGTATTTGTGTGTTTGCTGCTTGCAGATTCGTAATGTGGAGACTAACCAGTGCCTGGACAACATGGCTAGAAAAGAGAATGAGAAGGTGGGAATCTTCAACTGTCACGGCATGGGAGGCAACCAGGTAAGAGTCTCTCAGCAGTTTTGCAGTTTCGGTCTGAATTTGTGCATCTGAATGGAAATATAAAGCTTTTTCCCCATCTAAATGCATGGCTGGATTATATCTGTTATTTCATTTTGTATATTTTTTTTTTCATGCAAAAGGGGGCCAAAATAACCCTGAAGTCTTTGGAGTGTGTCCTTTTAATCTCTCTCTCTCTCTCTCTCTCTCTGTTTCATGAACTAGCCTGTAAAGGGTTACAGTTCACCTTGATTGGTACCTATAATCACATAGCAAATGGAAAATAATTTATTGAAAAACAGTCAAAAAGCCAGACATTTACATTGGTTGCATTTACAACTCTTAAGCAATTGATGTGACATGAAACTTTATGCAAAATGGCCACATCTATGCAGAAGGCATAGATTATTCAAACTTTTTAAGTAGTTCAGTAAACAATTACATTTACATTTACGGCTTTTAGCAGACACTCTTATCCAGAACGACTTCCATGTCCTAATTACAGGGACAGTCCCCCTGGAGCAATTCAGGGTTAAGGGTCTTGCTCAGGGACCCAGTGATGGTAGTGCTAGAGGTGGGATTCGAACCTGGGACTTGAGCCATAGGTCCTTAGGCAAGTACCCTACCACTAGACCACCACCACCCACATTTACAGAATTTTCCACTTAACCCAAGTAACGTGACCATTTTATTCATAATACATAAACCTATTATTTCCAGTGCTAAACTGAGGAAGCAACAAAAAAAGTGTTCAATGAACCATTGACTTTATTTGGTTAACTGGGTGTGTGTTCAGTTAAACAAAAGATTGAAATTCACAGAAATCGATTACTTCCAGTTTATTTTACACAATGAACAAAAGTAAAATCTTCAGTTTGTGTTTTTATTCAGATAAATGTTAAAAATGTGTTGCTGAAATAGTATTAGTTTGAATCTTAGGAAGAATTGTTCAAATGCTGCGGCTTCTCCCTGCAGGTTTTTTCATACACAGCTAATAAGGAGATCCGGACAGATGACCTGTGTCTGGATGTGTCCAAACTCAATGGACCAGTCATGATGCTCAAGTGCCATCATCTGAAAGGCAACCAGCTCTGGGAATATGACCCTTTGGTAAGTGTGTGTATGTTTTGCACATGCATTCAGTGTTGCTGAACTGAATCAACACCATTTCACAATAGTTGGGCTGTTTCTGTGTTCGCCAATCCAGGTTGTCTCTATTTATGTAAGTATGTGTTTATTAGACAAGAGCCCATACTGAGTATACTGCACTGAAACACATGTGGTTATTACATTTACATTTACGGCATTTAGCAGACGCTCTTATCCAGAGCGACTTACATTTCCTAATTACAGGGACAGTCCCCCTGGAGCAACTCAGGGTTAACGGTCTTGCTCAGGGACCCAGTGGTGGTAGTGCCAGAGGTGGGATTCGAACCGGGAACCTCTTGACCCAGAGGTCCGTAGGCAAGTAGCCTACCACTAGACCACCGCCACCCAGTGTTATTAATACTTAACTGTTTAACTGTTAAAATTGTTTTCAAGACACAGAGCTGCACAGCTTCCATAAGCTCCCAGTGCACTGCCGCACTCTGATATCTAGTCTTTGAATGATTTATTTGATTCACGAGCTGCGAGTTGTCTCATTGAGTGATTTGTTTGTTTTTCCCTAAGCATGCATGTCACTCGTTTGAATTGTGACTCCTTTCTTATGTTCACTTGTCACATGACCGCTGCTTATTCATCAGTGCAGGAATGACGAATTTGTTCACCAATCATAATTAGGGCTTCAAGCCTGAGTATGATTTGAAAAAAGGTTTGTTGATTTTACAAAAACGATCTGAATTTTCCATCACTATTAATAATGTGATATTGTCCCTCTTCTGAGCAGAGCTGGAAAATAATTGGAAAATAATTGCAAAACAGATGCAACAGATTCTACAACAAGAGAAATATGCTCAGTCCGACAAATAAATGAATGATTAGAGTCTGAAATTTCCTGTGTAAAACTGTATGAAGTAAAAGTCATAAAAGGAACCCTTTTAACTCAACATATTCAACTGCTTTTGTAGTAAAATAGAGAGTTATTTACTAAATTATGTCCTGGATAACTAGAATTTACAAAGTTGAACATTTTACATGAATGTCTGTTTCAAGCTTAGTTTGTCCTTGTGTGGACTCAAAGAGTTTGAAATAAACTCTTCATTTACATTTATATTCACGGCATTTAGCAGACGCTCTTATCCAGAGTGACTTACATGTCCTAATTACAGGGACAGTCCCCCTGGAGCAACTCAGGGTTAAGGGTCTTGTTCAGGAACCAAATGGTGGAGTACTAGAGGTGGGATTTCACCCTTGTTAGCTTGATTCTAATGTACAGATGGTGCAGAGGTCTTGAGTTACTCCTTGTTTCTTCATATTCTGCTTTTAAAGAGCCAGACTGTCTTAATTTTTTTTTTTTTTTTTTCATTTTTTGATGAGGAATAGTTCTCAAGGACAACATTATTGGGTCTCATTTTCAACCCTAGAGGGCTGGTTTTTGTTTGTTAAGCCACACAGTGACCTACATATGAATCATTCAAGCAGAACAAAGTCATCTGACTGAAGCAGTGAAGTAAAAGGTGCAGATGATTACAGATGATCAGGAGTGGTTGGTCTGGGCACTTTGTATCTTTAAGCACTTTGCAGTCTGTCACACAAAACATTTATTCCCGTTGCTTTTCAAATTTACTCAATATATCAAATAATAAGAGGTATATGTTTGTATGACAGGCCTTAAATAGTATTTTTTCACCAACAAGGTATAGTTTCATATAAATCTAATATTCTCAATAGCAGGAGTTAGCCTTACTTCAGTGGGTGATTTTTTTTATGACAGTCATTTCACAACTATTGATTTTTTTTTTTAAGTGGCTGAGTAGTCTTCGTTTCAGAGGAATAGAAATATAAGCGTTTTTAATTGTTAGAGGAAAGTATTTTGTTACTAAAATGATAGTAGGGGTCAACTGCAGTTGAAGTTTAGATCTGATATAATTTTTGTCCTTCTTTAATTTGCAACTCCTGGCAGCACACTTCCAGAATTACACAGACCACTTTTTATAACTGCATGCTAAATCACCACAGCTCTCAGCATCTCATCTGTCTCACATAATCTAAGCTGGAGGTGGATATCTATGCTTGACTGATGGAAAAGAAACGTTTATCAAACTATGCTGTCATCGGTGCACATCAGAAAGCCTACCAGTGAAATATAGGCATAGTCACTGGAACAGAAGAAAGCATTCATGTGGTCCTATTTTAAGAAGTTAATCCTGAATGCTGTTTGGAGCTGTAGGTACTCATGCGTCAACCAGAACCATTTTATTTTATTAAAGCATGTTGGTGTTTGCTGCAGACACATCATGCTGAACACTCTATGACTGTACATTTGGCATGGCAGACAAACATATCCTGTTAGAAATAGGGCTTCCCAAAACTGAAATTTTTAGAGCAGAAATGTTTTGGACTCTCATCCTGCCCTCATGATACTGAAGAAAATAGTCTATATGATTCTGAACTTATTTTTAGGGTATAGTGGATTTATTATTCTGTAGAACCCCTAGCCTAAACAGAAACACAGGAACATTATTTAAGTGCATTTTGTAATCTCCAGTTACAGACTATAGTCTGTCTGCTTCTCTGTCATTTTTCAGCCTGATTTACCCCATTCACCATGGTCAGGACCCCCACTGCACCAATGCACTGTTATTATTTGAGTGGTGTTTCACTGACGTGGTTAGTGTAAAGTATAAATGTATAAAGTATATTGGGGTTGTTTTCACATGCAGTTACATGGTTGTTGGTATACTGAGCAGCTGACCAGGCAAAGGATGTGTGTGTGTGTATTTGAATCAGATCTTTCACCTCAAGGGCTTTATCTGCGTGCCATGTCATGTAGCATCTAAATCAGCTAACTTATTCCTAATCTGGTTTGTCTGCAGGGTGTGTGTGTGTGTGTGTGTGTGTGTGTGTGTGTGTGTGGTGTGTGTGTGTGTGTGTGTGCTATTGTGTGTGTGTGTGTGTGTGTGTGTGTGTTGTGTGTGTGTGTGTGTGTGTGTGTGTGTGTGTGTGTGTGTGTGTGTGTTGATGTTAACTTGCATATACATATTCTATAGAATGCCTTATTGGTGCTGTTCAATGTCTCATGGTATATAGTTAGATTCAGATTGTTGTCACTATGTCTAAATTTCATGATGATGCTTCAGTAACATAGAGCAGAGAAAGAGAAAGAGATTAGTGGGATGTATAAAGGGTCAATCTGAAGAATGCTCTCTGCATTCCACTGAAGCTGTTGGCTGGAGGAAGTATCTGTCACTCCAACCCCCCTTTTTGTGTTCTCTTTGCTGCTTTAGCACCCAATCATTCTGTCCTCATGCCTAGAGAAAATGAAAGAATGAATGACAGAGAAAGAACCAGAGAAACAGAGAAAAAAGAAAAGAGCTAGAGGGAGAAAAAGACACAAAAGGCAGATAGAGAGAAGAAGAGCAAGAAACAGAGAAGTGGTGAGGAAAGAAAAAGAGACCATAAAAGTGTGTGAGAGAAAAACTGAAGGAGGGAAAATAGAGGGCTGCAGCATAGTCTTTCCACTGTCAGATAAAAGCTCTGTTTTTCTTGTCTAGAAAGAGACAGCCACAGTAAGGGACAGACAGACAGAGCGAGGGAGGAAAGGAAGAGAGATGGAGAAAGACGAGGGAATCTCTTGCCAAAGGGAGCACCTCTCCTGAATTTATTACCATACATTACCATCACTCACCCCTTGAGGTGTGTGGGTTCTTTTAGCACAGTTATATGAGTGTGTTATACTTCGTGTATGGTTGAAACTTTAGAACACACAGCTCACCTTAACCCTCAATCACAAAAGTCCCAGTGCAAATGCCTCCTTTTTCAGAGTAACATAACAAGTGACATTTTCTTTCATGTACAGTATGTTAGTATTTGCATCCTGTCCATATATACAAGTATAATGAAATATCATTCCTCCAAGGCCTTGGTGCAAAATATAGTATATACAGTTACAAAGGAGAAGAAGAAGTAGAAGAGGAAGGCATGTCCAGAGGCAGAAGGAGAGAAGGAAAGGTAGGAGAGTGGAAGTGATGTTAGGAGCGTGACAGCATTGGCAGCATGACTGGTAAAGGGAGAGAGTCAGCTGATATAATCAAGAAGAAGAAGCAAGAGTGTGCAAGAGACTGGATGGAAGGGTAGTAAGGCCAGATGTATTTCTGAGGTGGGTTTAAATTGTTTTAGCATGGTGTGGAAGGAGGAATGGAGTAAATGATATTCAAAAAGAAGGGTATGTGAAGAGTGTTTTGGAGGTGAAGAGAGGGTGATGAGTGTGAAACTGGAAGTTGTGATATTGATTGTTGTTAGTGCTTATGTGCCACAAGTTGGTTGTGAGATGGAAGAAAAAGAAGAATTCTGAAGTGAGTTAGATGAAGTGATAGAGAGTGTACCCAGGGGAGAGAGAGTGGTGATTGGTGCAGATTTTAATCGACATGTTTGTGAAGGGAACAGAGATAGGGGGATAAAGGAAACCTGGTAGTGAAACCCAGAAATCCAGGAGTTCATACAGAAGAGGAGGCTAAACATGAAGAAGTGGGATAGTCAGGGAGATGAAGAAAGTAAACAGGAGTACAAGGCAATGAACTGCAGGGTGAAGAAAGCAGTGGCGAAGGCTAAAGATAAGGTGTAGGATGAATCGTATGAGAGGTTGGACAGTAAGGAGGGAGAAAAGGCCAATTAGCTAGACAGAGAATCAGAGCTGTACAGTAGGTTAGTGTGATAAAATATATATATGGATATGTACTCACGCAGAGAGTGATGAGCAGATGAAAAGAATATTTTGAGGGACTGATGAATGAGGAGAACAAGAGAGAGAGAAGATTAGATGATGTGAGGATAGTGAATGAGGAAGTGCAGCAAATTAGCAAGATGGAAGTAAGATGGAAGGCAGCGATGAAGAATGGAAAGGCTGTTGGTCTAGATGACAGACAGGTGGAAGCTTGGAGGTGTTTAGGAGAGATGACATTGGAGTTTTTGACCAGATTGTTTAAAACAATCTTGGAAAGTGAGAGGATGCCTGAGGAGTGGAGGAGAAGTGTACTGGTTTTTAAGAATAAGGGTGATGCACAGAGCTTTTGTAACTATACCGGGATAAAGTTAATCAGCCAGAGAATTAAGTTATGGGAAAGAGTCGTGGAAGCTAGGTTAAGAAAAGAGGTGATTAGTAGAACAGCTGTATGGTTTCATGCTGAGAAAGAGCACTACAGGTGCATGTTTGCTCTGAGGGTGTTGATGGAGAAGTACAGAGAAGGTCAGAAGGGAGGTAGTGAGAGTAGGGAGCAGCTTGAGGAGAAACTGGAGCTGTGAAGAAATGCTCTAGAGAGGAGAGGAATGAAAGTGATTAGGACAAAGACAGAATATGTTCACATGAGTGTGAATGAAAGGTAGAAAAGTGAGTGGTTAGGATGCAGGAATTAGAGGTAACAAAGGTGGATGAATTTAAATATTTGGGATCAACAGGGGGCAGCGGTGGCCTAGTGGTTAGGGGAGTTGGCCCCACATCGGAAGATTGTGGGTTCAATTCCCTCAAAAGTAGGTTGCCCTGAGGTACCCCTGAGCAAGGTACCGTCCCCGTCACTGCTCCCCGGGCACTTTCAATAGCTGCCCACTGCTGCACGGTGTTTGTGTGCATGGCCTAAAAGCAGAGGTCCAATTTCGTTGTGGTTCACGGTGTGCAGTGCTGTGACCTCGCAATGACAAGGGTCATTGACAAGGGAAACTTTCACTTTCACTTTTTAAAAACAGTTCAGAGTAATGGGGAGTGTGGAAAGAGGTGAAGAAGAGAAGTGCTGGCAGGTTGGAATGGATAGAGAAGAGTGGCAGGAGTGATCTGTGACACACAGGTACCCGCAACAGTGAAAGGGAACGTATACAGGAACGTAGTGAGACCAGCTATGCTGTATGGGTTGGAGATGGTGACACCGACAAACAGATAGGCAGAGGAGCTGGAGGTGGCAGAGATGCCAAGATTTCTGTTGGATATGACGAGAATGGATAGCATTAGAAATGAGTATATTAGAGGGACAGCTCAGGTTGGACAATTTGGAGACAAAGTTAGAGAAGTAAAGTTGCATTGGTTTAGACATGTCTAGAAGAGAGATGAGGGTTATATTGGAAGAAGATTGTTGAAGATGGAACTGCTGGGAAAGAGCAAAGAGAAGGTTTATGGATGTGGTGAGAGAGGACATGCATTGGATTGAAAGAGGAAGACACAGAGGACTGGGAGAAATGGAGACAGTTGATCTGTTGTGGTGACCCCCGAATGGGACAGAAAGAAGAAAAAGAAGGAGGAGCAACTTGGGGTTAAGGGTCTTGCTCTGGAAGCCAGTGGTGGTAACTTTTTATTTCACATGTAGTTGCATTGCACTTACACACTTGTGCCTGAAATAGCTGTCTGTCTTTTTGGGAAATTGTGCTTTTGTTCTGGTCCAATGTGTTTTGCCATACTTTGGCCAGTATTCAGTCCACATGCAACTGTCCAATTCAGTTACTCAAGTCTCATGTTTACTGACTTGCAACATGACTCATATTTAAGACTGAAGAATGGTGAAGTAAGGCCAACCTTTTCCAAAAATTGATTCTTTAGCTCAAGTCCAGCCTCAAGAATTCCAAGTCACTGACTCACATACCAGTCTCTGTTGAGCATTTATTCCAGACCTCCTATTTTTTTCTTTCCCCTGCTCTCCACTCTCTCTCTCCCTCTCTCTCATACATTGGCATTATCATATTGATATGTTTGATTAAAGATTAAACAATATTGAACATAAATAGGAAAGAGAACCCTGAAGGAACTTAGTCACTCTGCATTGTCTAACTCTCCCTCCCTCTGTGTTTCTTTGCCCAATGCAGAAGCTGAGTCTGGTGCATGTGAACAGTAATCAGTGTTTGGATAAAGCCTCAGAGGACGACAGTCAGGTGCCCAGTGTCAGAGACTGCACAGGCAGCCGCTCTCAGCAGTGGCTTCTCCGGAACGTCACACTTCCTGAAATCTTCTGAGCGACACGAACAAGGACCTATGGCGGACAGATAGACAGACAGTCAGACAGGCTCTCGACACTGCTGCAGGTGGAGAGAGAAAGAGAGATGGAGAAAGCCTGCAGCTCACTTCTGTGCTCCTTTCACTTCCTGGAGGTGTGCTTTGAAGGCAGAGCCAAAATAACAGACGTACATATGTAAATGAATCTCCCCATCAACTCCACTTTACTGAGACGAGGAACAAGGTGGAGAGAGAAATACGCGGAAAGGGAGAAGAAAAGAGTGAGAGATTCTGTCTTTTGTGCAGAGAGCTTGTTGCTCTTGTCTTCCTTTGAGAAGCAGAGGTATTTTAGGTGATGTTTACAAGGTTGCCTCCCTTTTAGAATATCTGATTATATGTGTGTGAGTGTGTATGTCTGTGTGTGTGTGTGTTCTAGTGAGGTCGAATGTGTGCATGGTTACACAGAAGAATTTCATCTTTATGTGTGTGTTTTTTTTTTTTTTTTTAATTTAATTCTTTTAGACAAAATTAGCTTTTTGACTTAAGTAGCCATGTCCAGCTGAATCTCACAGTCGCGTTCTTATGAAAGAGTGTATGTGTGTGTGTGTGTTTGTGTGTGTACCAATGTGTGTGCACCTAGGATCATATCAGAATGAATTTCCATGCATATGTGGACGCTTTATTGATCTGCTCTCTGATTGGCCCAGCCCCAGAGCATGGGCGCCCCCTTCTGGCCATCAGTCAGCCTCATCTGTCCATAGAGCTGAGAAAGGACATATATACATCAGTGAAAAGGGTGGCTATTAGTTCATCGAAACACTCAGAATATCATTGATCTCTTACAGACAATTGATATATTACAGAGAATTACTAAATGTTTTAATGCACAACTGCTGAATTGAACATATTTTTGTAAAAAGGACTTGTGCACTAAAACTGACAAAAATGGCATATTCAGGTTTGTTCTCAAAATTGACAAAACTTTTCTTTTCACTGGGATTTTCAAACTGTCATAAGAAAACTTTTACCTCTGACCATAACTTTAAAGAAGAAGGAAAAGTTAATCTGAACATGCTAATACAGTGATATGCTTTTCCGTTAAATTGTTCAATTTTGGGTCTATAGATCCATTCATCATGAAGTGTTTAAATGATGTAAAGTGCAGCTGTCACCTTCAAACAGTGGGAAGAAAAAAACTAATAAACAAGCAAGTTCTAAAAGAACAAAAAGCTAAATGTTAATGTACCGAGGTTTTTCCCAGGAAGAATGTTTAGGGCAGCTGATATTTTGAGACTGAAAAAAAATTTCATTTTGAGGGTTTGATAAGACAATGTATATCGTTTCCTTTGTCTTTTCTCTTCTCTTCTTTTTCTTGCCATATATTTGGTGTCTGTTTCTTATATGGTGTTAATTTAGAGCTATCACTCAGACTTGCCCAGCATTGGGCTTATTATATGTTGCCTTCCTCTGGATTGAAGCCCTCTGGCTAACTATGGACTTTGTTCTCTCTAAGCACAGAAATGATTCTGTTAGAAGAGGTGGATTTGAAAATTTATTGTGATCATTTATCATTTACCTATTCAAGGGCTTAACCTTGCTGTATGCATGAGTGGAAAAAGTGTGTGTGTTTGTGTGTTTGTGTGTGTGTGTGTGTGTGTGTGTGTGTGTGTGTGTGTGTGTGTGTGTGTGTGTGTGTGAGAGAGAGAGAGAATATGAGTATATGTGAGTTTGGGGTGTAATTCGTTTTAACATCTTTTATATATCTGTCCATTGTTACTGCTATTTTTGTTTCATGTGCATGTGGTTTCCTATATTTTAATTCATTCACACACACACACACACACACACACACAAGCTTATCACTATAAGTTTATTTATCCGTGCAAAAGGTGTGAAGCAAATTTCATCTGGTATTTGAATTCTTTTACATTTCCTATTGATACATTTCACTGACTTATTTTGCTTTTGCTTTCTCAAATCATGTTACTTTACTGTCCTGTTTCTTGTTCTGTTGTCATTGGAGGCCTGAAGAAAAAAAAACCTGAATGCTGCTGAGCACGATTAGGGGGTGAAAGAACCAGCAGCTGCACCCACTCTCTACTTCCTCCTCTCTCACCCTTTGCCATCTGGAGTAAAGGAGTAAATGGCAAGCGAAAAGATTTCCCTGGGAATACAGAGACTTTTTTTCTGAGGAAAGACTCTCTCATCTGTTAGTAGTAGGACAAGCTTCAGAGTTGAAGGGGGACACCAGATTGACCTGTCCATCATCACACATCCAAGCCCTGATTGGACAACTACAGTTTACAGCTTCCTCCTCATTCTAATGTGACTGGGTGTCATCTGTTTAGAGGGTGTGTGTGTGTGTGTGTGTGTGTGAGAGCAGCATGCTAGTGTGTGTGTTTGTGTTTTTGTCAAACGGATGATTTTTTGGCCTGATGATGGACAGGTCAGGACACTCAGAGCTGATCCACAGGCTGGAGGAATAAACAGAAAGTTTACAGTCCACTTCTGCTTTGTGTTGTATTTACACATACACAACTGTACCCATTCACACACTTGACATAAAAGTCCATTCAAGTTAAGACAAGTTTTATTTATATAGCACTTTTTACAACTGTTGTTTTACAGAATCCGGGTCCGAGCCCTTAGTGAACAAGACGAAGGCGACGGAGGCAAAACTCCCTAAAACTGGAGGAAGAAATCTTGGCCCATTAGAGTCTGTAATTGGGAGTTCAATAAATGGTTATTAGTTAATAGCAGTTCAGTGGAGCTTTTGTTAGTCTGGGATTGTGGCAGCCGCTCATGCAGGTGATCCAATATAATGTAACTAATCTGGAGTGGCAGCTGGGAGAAGAGTCAGATAATAGTTTGTTGGATCTAGAAGACTGTTGACTTACATGGTGGACTATCTTGTATGCAGTTCAGGAAGCCCTCACAGTAACCAATGTATTTGGCTGGGAACCCTTTTCTTTCAGGAAATATAAAAGGTGGTCATCCATACAGGTGGTCATCCATCTCAGAAAACAGAGAGAGTAGTGGCACAACAGCACCAGCATCCCAGTTTACTGTAATTCTCAGTCTGTGTAACCCTATATCTGCACCTTTTAACTAACATGGAGATGAATTGCTAAAAGCCTGGTTTTCTTTAAAAGTTTTTAGCTTGGACTTAAAAACTGAGAGCATGTCTGAGTCCTGGACAGTAGCTGGAAGACTATTCCAGAGATGACTTGAACTTCTTGAACTTGAATGAAAATTCAAGTTCAGATTCCTCCAGTTGTAGTTTTGAAAACTCTGGGTACCAGTAGACAGCCAGCAGCTTGAGATCCAAGTGTGGTTCATAACTCAGGAGCGAGTATCTCTCAGATGTTTAGTGTTTAGACCTTTGCAAGTCAGTAGTAAATTGTATAGTCAATGCAGAGTTTGACCGGAAGCCAATGAAGTCTGGATAATATTGGACTGATGTGATCAGATTTCCTAGATCTAGTGAGGACTCTAGCTGCTGCATTCTGAACTAACTGTTTATGAAGGCTTTTACTAGAACATCCTGACAACAGGGCATTACAGTAGTAATCTAGTCTTGAGGTAAGATGATGTACATCAGTTAATGCAGTGATAGTGATAATGTTTCCAACGTGTGTATCTAGAGATCCGAGTTGGTTCAGGATTAGCTGTAAATTAGCATTGATTTTTGTTTATCTCTAGAAGTTCTTGGATTTAGCAGAAGAACATGTGACATTCACTCTTATTTCCTTTACATAATCCTCAGTCTTTTTATCATTTTATAATCTACAAAGGCCTTTTTCCAGGCAGAATGGAATTATTCTAATTTTGTTAATTCTAATTAATTCTAATAATCTGTGTTCTAATTTCTGTGCCTTTTGCTTTAGAGCACATGTTTGATTGGTTGTACTTTGGAACAAGCATTTTTAGTCTATTTTTTTGCGTCTTAAAGGTGCTACATTATCTAATGTGGAACAAAAAGTGTTCTCTAAGCATTCCGTTAAATTATCTAGCTCTTCTGACCGGATGGCGAGCTAATAGGTCTGGGAGGTATTCAAAAATTCAGGGCTGTGGAGGATGTTCCGGTACGGGTAACACGATCGTGGGTGGATGTACATATAATGTTACTATGAATTTCATATTTCAAATTTGTCTTTTATGTGTTTAGGTTAGTTGTATTGAGAAAAAGGGTTTCTAAAGAAGGGAAGTTTAAGTCTGCTCTCTGACTAAAAACTATGTTTTTATGTGTAGCTGTTATACCTCCCCCTCTGCCACTCTAGCGAGGATTGTCTACATAGCTATAACCTCTCTGGGTTTTATTTAATGTAACAAACTCATCAGGTTTAATCCCGTTTAATCTTTGAGGCACAGGACATTAATATCCTCATCACTGATCATCTCATTTACAATTACGACTTTAGAATTTAGCGATATAATATTGAAAAGTCCCAGTTTTAGATCTAAGGTGTCGTTGTATGTTGATTCAGAAAGTTTAACATTGATTAAATTGTATGAGTAGGCTTTCTGAGTTTTTCTTCTGTATAATTATGTTCAGGGATGCAACATGATGACCCTTGAGTGACTGCTCACTGCAGCTCGCAGACGGTCGGTTTAGCCAGCCTGTCCAGGCCCCGGCCCTGGATTGTCAGCAACTGCTAATTATACTGTTCTGCCAACTAAGTAGCAGACTATGAGCTATGCTGCAGGAAACAAGAACTGCACCCTCCCACGAAGGGTGGACACCATCCTGACCTAAGAGTCCAGGCTTGCCCTCAAAAGGAGACCAATTCTCTATATACCCCACATTATTTTCATTAAATACTAAGCTATTAATAGGTGAATTCTCCCATTTGGAAAGCAGCAGTGGCCAAGTGGTTTGGGAATAGGACCCATGATTGGAAGGTCATGGTTTCAAATGGTGAATCAGAAGGTTCTCCTGATGTACCCTTCAGCAAGGTACTGTCCCCATCACTGCTCCCTGGATGCTAGGTTAAGCTGCCCACTGCTGCATGGTGTATGTGTGGGCTAATTGCAGAGGATGAATTTGGTTGTGCTGTGCTGTCTGCTCACAATCACAAATAGTCGCTTTCACTCATACGGGAACATTCCGAGTCATAATTGTTCATAGTGATGATTAATGGAACCAGACAACTGAAGATTTTATTGATTCTGCTTCATTGCAGAAGGTTATTACTGAAATGGTTTCAAGTACTTTTTCAAAGTGTTTAGATCAAAGAACTAAAAATCTGAATATTGCTTTGGCTCACTGGTGTTTTTTATTAAAATGACCAAATTTGTGCAACAGACCTCTCAACACCTCGTAGCCATTACCACCACTATAAATAAATCTCAGCAAGGCAAAACACTCTGACAGGCTTTGTTTACACCACAGCTGCTGAGTTCTGCATACATTATGGGGGGGAAAATATGAAACTTTCCTTAAAAACTTTTACTGTAAAATTAAACCATAGTTGTACAATTCTTATTCTCAGCATAGCGATGCAGAGACTATTGAAGTAAAGGATTTTTTTTTTTTATATAGCAAAAAAATGTGTTTCTCCAAGCATGGATCAGGCAGATTATTAAATTAGTCTGTCTCTACCAAGCCATTAAATTATTAATTATTATTATGTACCACCAAAAATGGATATGGGTCATCTGAGAATTAAAGAACATTGTGGAGTGTAATGAACATATTCTAAATAGTAATTATGCACTGAAGATGTGTCCCATAACTTGTTTGCAACCTTGAACCAGAACCTATTTGGCCGGGCAGAGCTAAAGGAAAAACAATGACAAAGTCACATGACAAAGAGGAAAGAAAAGCTAATATTGGTATATATTTATCTATTATTTGCAATCCAAATACAGTAATTAGTGTAACAGGATTGCAAGTATCAGGATATAATATCGTCATATTGAGTTTATTCAGAGGTGATCTTTATTCTGTTGTAGAATGAAATGTGTATATATATAAAGTTTTAGAAGCATCAACAAAGGACCTGAATACTTATATGAATAGTATATTTCAGTCCAAAAACCTGTTTTTGCTGTATTTCAGAGGGAAAATGATGAGGGGGAAAAACTCTGAAACTTAAAAATGAGGAAAATTGACCTATTTTCTGTGTATATACACCATATAACTTTTATACAGCAACTTTTACAGAGTAAGTAACACACGTCTTAAAATGCGAACATTTTTCAGCACCTACAAGTCAGATTCTTCCCTTCTGTTCACAAATCCCATTTCACATCAAACCTGTCAGCTTGCATTTGCATTAAACAGACTGGAGCTGTGAAAGGTGCAGCAAGGCAGCAAGGAGAGTCCTGTTGAGCCAAGAGTGAGATATCCTTGCTTGTCTTATTTTTTAAAACCTACTGGAACATATTAAAATGTCATATGTTGTTCCCTTTAAAAATAACAGTTCTCTATATTTATTTTATTTTTAATTTTACTTTTAATATAGACGCTCTATACCTTTTGAAGAATCCTTTATTGCTCTGTTCATCAATATGCATTTATCAAAAATGTATTTTTTAAAGTGTGCTAGCAATTATTTAAAGCTATGAAGATGCACAGCAATAGGATACTGAATTCATTTGATATTTGTCATAAAAATAATAATTAAAAAAAAGCACTAAGCCGGCATCAAGACCTAAATAGAAGACAATTGACATGAACGTGACAGTGGCTGAAGAGTAGCAATAATCAGCGATAAAACATGAATTTACACTGGATAAGAAGATGATGCTGGAACTTCTGTCTGGTGCTAATGAAAAGATGGCAACTAAAAAAAAACACTCAAGTTCCTTCATGAATTTATCATATGAAGTTGGATTTTAGATTAAAGACAAGGAAAGATGATTTTTACATAGACACTCCTCTTCAATCATTAGAAAACAGGTTTGAAGTCATTTTTCAGAATGATACTGTGACTTACTCTAAGATTGTTAAAGCTTTACTTCAGAAAAGGCATGGCAACTCAATAGCATGGCCAGTAAACTCAGCCCCATTGAATATACATGAACATGCAGAAACTTAATAAATGAAAAACAATGTTATCCACCAGGCTTGTTCCAGCTTTCCCTAATACCCTGGTCATGGACCATTTTTAAAGTCCATATGAATTTGCTTCAAAGAGTTCCGGCCCGAGGAGGAGCAACAAAGTACACATAATTTTTTGTTGATGATTCATTGAGTTCCTTGAGTTATTTCATATTTTTCCATGTTTGATCTGTTCAAAATAGATATGCTATTAATAAAATTATTTAACTGAATTTCATTTGTTTAAGGCATTTTTCACAAAGCTGGAATGTTCAGCTATTAGATTCCTTTTTTTAAATAAAAGTTGAATGCATGTTTTTATTGGCTACAAAGTAAAAAGCCTAAATTAACTTTGTGTGGTGAATTCTTTATTTTTGCCAGGGATTGTAAAGAATGACATTGTCATTTTTAAAGCTTTTTCACACTCACAGAAGCTCTTATGCTCTAAACCACATGTCCTTGTGTCATTTAACAGATGAGAGCACTCTGATGAAGCCGTCAGGTTAAAAGAACAAGTCAGACATTACGTACGTACACACACACACACACACACACCTGCCCACCAAGAAGAATACAGATAGATTGCAAGAAAGAGAAAAGGCCTGAGTCAATACCTCTGTTGAGTGTAATTGAAGAAGGGTGAAACAATCGATTTCAATCTCACCCTTGGTGGAGTCTTGACAGCTTTCTGATGGTTCTAATGGGGGGGAGGGGGGCATACAATCGTCAAGATTTGACCTCAGGGCCTATCAGGGGTGAAAGGTTGCATTGTAGGTAGCAATGGTTGAGACCTTGGATTTAGGAGGTCATTAAGCAGCTGAAATAGGAATAATGTAATTGTAAACTACTTATAGTGACAATTCTGTCAAACAGAGAGGCTACTACCCTACATACTCTTTCAACACTATTACATACAGTGCCTTGCAAAAGTATTTACCCCCTTGACTTTTTACCTATTTTGTTACATTCCAACCTGTAATTTAAATGTTTCTTAATCTTATTTTATGCAATGGATCTGCACAAAATAGTCCAAGTTGAAGTGAAATGAGAAAAATATATAAAAAAGATTTGAAGACCAAGGAGTGTGCCAAACAAGTCAGGGACAAAGATGTTGAGAAGCACAAGTCATGGCTGGGTTATAAAAAAATATCCAAATCTTTGATGATCCCCTGGAGCACCATCAAATCCATCATCTTCAAATGGAAAGAACATGGTACCACAACAAACCTGCCAAGAGAGGGCCGCCCACCAAAACTCACAGACCGGGCAAGGAGGGCATTAATCAGAGAGGCAGCACAGAGACCAAAGGTAACCCTGAAGGAGGTCCACAGCAGAAGCTGGAGTATCTGTCCATAGGACCACAATAAGCTGTACACTCCATAGAGCTGGACTTTATGGACTTTATGGAGTGGCCAGAAAAAAGCTATTACTTAACTGGAAACCAGTCTGAGTCGAGGGAAAGATGGATGGTGCTAAATACAGGGATATTCTTAAGCAAAACCTGTGTCAGTCTGCCTGTGATTTGAGACTGTGATGGTGGTTCACCTTCCAGCAGGACAATGACCCGAAGCATACTGCTAAAGCAACACTTGAGTGGTTTAAGGGGAAACATTTAAATGTGTTGGAATGGCCTAGTCAAAGTCCAGACCTCAATCCAACTGAGAATCTGTGGTCAGACTTGAAGATTGCTATTCATAAGCAAATGCCATCCAGTATGAAGAAACTGGAGCAGTTTAGCCTTGAGGAATGGGCAAAAATCCCAGTGGCAAGATGTGGCAATAGATGTGTCATAGAGACTTATCCAAAGAGATTTGCAGCTGTAATTGCCGCAAAAGGTGGCTCTACAAAGTACTGACTTTAAATATTTGAATAGATATGCACGCCAAAGTTTTGTTATTTTTTTCCTATTTGTTGTTTGCTTCACAATTTAAAAAAAAAAAAAAAAAAAAAAAAAAAATCTGCAAACTCTTAAACATTTTAATTCTAGGTTGTGAGGCAACAAAACATGAAAAATGCCAATTGGGGTGAATACATTTGCAAGGCAGGCAGCGGTGGCCTAGTGCTTAGGGCGTTGATCACAAGATCGGAGGATCGGGGTTTCGAACCCCTTCCCGATAGGTTGCCCTGAGGTACCCTTGAGCAAGGTGCCATCCCCGTCACGCTCGTCCCTGCGATGGGCTGGTGACCTATCCAGGGTGTGTCCCCCATCCTTCACCCTGTGTGAGCTGGGATGGACTCCAGCGTGACCCCGTTTGGGACAAGCAGCAGAAAATGAATGACTGACTGACTGACTGACTGACTTTTGCAAGGCATTGTAATGCTACTTTGGCATTTTGCTACTACTGCTTTTTCACCTACACATATGTGCAGCAGGGGGCAGCTACTTAACTTTCCCAGGGAGCAGTGATGGGGACGATACCTTGCTCAAGGGTACCTCAGGGTTACCTACTGGTCTGGGATTCAAACCCACAATCTTCTGATCCTGGAGCCCAGTCCCTAACCACTAGGGCACTGCTACACCTTACAATGACCATTCACTGTGCAGGACTGTTGACTTCTGTGGGCCAGTGATGGTAGTCTGTAGTTGAGTATCTACCACTAGACCAAGAGGTTGCAGGTTCGAAACCTAGCACTACCATCATTGGGCTCCTGAGCAAGACCCTTAACCCCAAGTTGCTCCAGGGGGACTGTCCCTGTAGTTAAGGAATATAAGTTGTTCTGGAGTGTCCGCTAAATTCTGTAAATGTAAGGGGTATCTGCAGATTCAAAGAAAAAAATTTTTTTTTTCTGAGAAAGGGGCTGGGCCACCAAAATAGCATTAATGTGCCCTGGAAAAAATAACAATTAGGATAGAAATGTTTCCTCATAAGCTACAAAGCAATTATGACTGTTCCATCAAGTCAAGGGTCAAGTGTACCTAAATTATGTCAACAAAATGGCCCACAATAAAACTACTTTACACTACTTTACACAAAATCATGTTATGCTTAAATCCACTTATTCAAGTTTATACAGCCTGGAGTTTGATGTAAGCATAATAAGAATATTAGGTGATGTGTATTTGTGTAATGAGGGAGGATGTGGTCTAAGGCAACACCCTGTATCAAGGTATGATATATAATTATTAGGCAGCTTCTTTTCCTTCTCAGACAAAATGGGCCAAAAAAGAGAGAACTGACTCTGATGACCCACCAGTGCTGTCAAATTCCATAACTGAATCTACGTGGAGTACCCAGAAAGTACAAGGTGTTCATCTGTTTACACCACTGTCTTTGGTGTTTGTACCACTGAACTCTGATGTGTTTCAACCTTGATATGTGGGATTTACACACTGCAGCTCTACTAGAACTCTCTCTATGTAGCTGTGGACAGGCTGCTCTCGCTGGTACCGTCTGATCCCATCCTGCATTGACAGTCTCAGGCACCTGAGGTACCCTTGAGCTTCACTTTATATAATCACACATATTTGCAAGCCCTTTTTCCTTTTAAATTTTTTTTTTTATTTTTACTCCTTTCACCTCAAATCTAAGAGCAGATTTCATTTAAATCCATGTTACATTAAGCAGATGAGCAGTCTTTGTGATGGAATGGAATGATGGAAAGCACCCAGGGAGCAGTGACGGTACCTTACTCAAGGGAACCTACTGGTAAGCGGTTTAAACCCACAATCTTCCGATACTGTGGCCAACTCCCTAACCATTAGGCCACCCCCATTTGCCATCTTGAGCTTAGTATCAGCTTAGTATTATGCAGCACATTGACACTTAAGGTTATCCTTTCATTTATTCAGGTTGTTTCTTTCATCACACCTGAAAGTGAAAAAGTGAAAGTGACAACCCTTGTCATTGCGAGGTCACAGCACAGCACAATGAACCACAATGAAATTGGACATCTGCATTTAACCCATGCACTCAATCACCGTGCAGCAGTGGGCAGCTATTGAAAGCACCCGGGGAGCAGTGACAGGGACAGTACCTTGCTCAAGGGTACCTCAGGGCAACCTACTGGTGGGGAATCGAACCCACAATCTTCCGATGCGGGGCCAACTCCCTAACCACTATGGAAAACGTACAAAGAACAAAAGCTTTTAAACTAGCTTTTTACCTAGAGTTAGTTTAAAATTTAATCCCGAATAAGGGTTTATGATGAATGTCTAATGACTTACCACACAAATACCCATACACTGGTAAAAAAAAAGTCCATTCATATTTCATAAACAGCAGGTCGTTACATCCACCTTCACTGCTCATTTTAATAAACAGGACAGAATCAGGTTTTATGTCAGAAAGTTTAATAGTGCTTTACACTGAAGTAGAAAACACATAATATTTAGGCCGAGATAGCTATACACAATTTCAAAAATGAAAACCAAAAAAAAAAACAAAATCAGTAATTAATTATACTACCCCATAGCCTTCTTTGTGGTTGGAAAATGCAAACTACTACATCTTTCATTTGGTGTAAACCGTGTCATCAAAGTGCATTGTTCACCTCCTGAGTGAGTAAATAATCTACCCTATTTATAGTCAAGATATTGCCATGTGGTGCTACATGTCCAGTGCATTATTTTCAAGCATCTTACATTAAAACTGGTGAGCTAGCGTTAGGCTGCCTCTTCACCTTGGTCTTCCTCCAACTGCAATATCCTTCACAATCTTATATTAAATAAAAATGTTCTACATTTCTCATGTTCAGTCAGAAAAAAGCCAAGCAGCTCAAACTGAATGATAGTGACTCCATCTGATTCATTAGAGCGCTGCAGATAGTTATGAGAATGACCTTTTTCTTAAAAAAACACGTCGTTCAAAATAAGTGTTTTGGTCTACAGTGGCTGAAGTAATAAAGCACAAAAAAGTGTGAACTGAAAAAACACTGATTGTATTGAATATATCTATTTTACTTACACACACACACACTGAATGTAAAATTCAGAGCTGGGATGATGAAAGGAATTCCACCGATCTAGAGAAACAGAACCGTTCACAGCAGTGGAAATAGGAACCAAACAACTTGTTTTTATACTAACATTGCACGAAAAAAAAAATTATATATATACACATTGTCTGATGCCTAAAAAAATGTACTCACAAAATTTTGACCATGTTTTTATGTTCGTTTTTTTCAATTCATGGGTGAGATACTCCAATTTGCTTCCAAATGACCATTTTTCACCACCAGACACTTTAACGTTTAAAAACACAAGACTCGTGTAGATTCTCTGCAGAGTTATGGATGATAAAATAAATGGCCATATTTGTGGTGCAGATTTTTAGGCCCCTGGTTCTCATCACTACTGTGCAGAACTCAATTATATTCTCTGCAATTAAACATTTCACTGCAAAAAACTCTGAATGACAAAAATCAAAAAAGTTTGGAAAATTCAGTGGAATTCCTTTTCACTCTCAGTAAAGAGCAGCGAGGTAAGAGGAGTATAAGGCAAAGGTGGGTGCTTTCACACACAAAATAAAGGATGTGCATGTAAAAACAACGTAACGTCTTCGCTGTCAGCTGTGTCCACTCGAAGTCTGTGACAAAGTGCATCCTAATATTTGCCTAAAGTACAGAAAACATTCTCTAACATGAAGTTAAAGAATTTGGTTTTTGAAAATAATCTGATATGCAGACATTTGAAACATGTTGACCCATGTTTAACTTTTGAATAAATGCAAATATATCATCACAAACTAACCAGCCTTAAAGTTAGCTGCTATGCTTGTTCAGTATCAAATGAGCTGTTAGAAACAGAAAACAGTCAAACAACAAACTGTAAAAAAAAAAAAAACATTGACCTTGTGCTGAAAAGTTGCTTTAGCTTTACAGAGTTAGTCATCTGCAAAATAGTCTAAAGGAGTTAACGTTAGTGTGCTACCTCATGTAGCGTTGGAGTGGGAGCCAGAGTACCGCAGTGTTAACAGAATCACGTTTAGGTGCTAGACTCTGTAAATAATACCTGGCTTAGCGTGCTGGGGAGATCGGCACAGCTCTAAAGAAAACATCGCATAAAGGCCTTGTACTGCCAACTCCATCACTGGCCCAGGGAACCCGTGTATTTAAGACTCAAGCCTGAACAGGCCCTCCAGGTGGGTTTAAAAGACAGAGATTCTGTGCCTTTACGAGCCTTGCGACCTTGGGAGACAGAGCAGGACTCTTCTGAGGTGCGTTGGCCAAACAGCAGCATAGACTACATGAAAGCAGGATTCAAGCTTTCTTTCACTCTGTCAGTCTTTTCAGCAGCAGAGGAGAGTCAAAGAAGGGCCTGGAAGGAAAATCATGAAAAGTAAATGTGTTTGTAGGAGAATGACAGAAAGAATGTGTGTATTACAATGTGATAAATTTCAACAGCCAATATATTACTGAATATATGTTCAAGTTCTGAAATAAAACCGAGGGATAGCAATATGTTTAATATGCTAGTTAATAAAGGTTGCAGCTGTGGATCACCTGGATCATCCAAAAGACTAAGAACTGTATGCATACAATTCAGCAACCTATCATGAAGGCCCTTTTTAAAGCCCCCTGTTGGCAAACAAACACACATTTAAAAAAGAGAGAGGAACTTTTTTTTATTGTTTTTTTTAAACAAATACCATAAATATGGTAAGTATGGGATACTAATTTTTTTATTTAGTTATTTTATTTTATTTTTACTGTCAATTATGGAATTTTTTCACTAATGCAATTATAAATACAGCCACATTCACATTAAAGTAGTAATTTTAACTCAAGAAACAAACTACAGGTTTACTATAACACACTAGGTCTAACCTGTATGTTTGAAATTACAATATATTTAAAGAATATTTCTCACTTGGTACACTTATGTTTTACAGACTGTATTACCTCCTGCTTTTTCTTTTATGGAGGCACATTTAAATATGTAGGTGCTTGTCAGCCATAAGCAGCAGTCTATACAATGTGTGGCTGAAGGAAACATTTTTAGATGAGAGGTGATCGTGAGCAGGCAAACGGTGACCAGTCAGACATATTTCTTCTTCAATAGTGGCTTTGTGTGTCCCAGGCCTATATCAGAGAGGGGGCCTTGGTTTAGAACGTGTGTATGTAAGTGTGTGTGCATTACCGGCCAAGATGTTGAGGGAAGGTGCTCTGTACTGGTGTTGGCTGGCTGCTGCTGGGACTCATTAACATGGCACTGTATATGTTGGATGCTACTACTAGAATGCAGAGCAGGATTGGGCCTATGATGGCACCCTCCAAGCCCAGGTAGTACGCTCCACCGGCCACAGCCAGGCCAGTTAGATAAGGGTGACCACCCCTGGACAGAACACATAAATTTAGGTGAGTCAAACTGCACAGTGCATGTCCAGCTACAGCAAAAATCACACACACACACACACACACACACACACACACACACACACACACCACTTATTATTCAGCTGCAACTTTTTCATTAGAGCAGATCGATCAAATGCAAAATAAACAAACAAGCACCAAAAGCTTGATTGTCTGATTATCTATCCCCACAGGGTACCTTAATTAATCTCATGAAACATTTACACATTGGTCAGGGCAATGACAGTCGATCAATCAGACAAGGACACAACACTCCAGCTGGCCATATTAGTACTGTTCTAAGCAAAGGGAAAAAAGTTGGGACCAAACAGCATTTAGCAGCTCTGAATATTTTACAGTGTTACCTGAATCCTCATTCCCCAAACTACCCTGATAAACATTTACATTTAATAATAAACCATAAGAGTGAGCTTTTGGTGCAGTCTTAAAGTGTTTGTTATAACACTTATGGAAAGTTATGGAAAATGCACCTTTGAATAAAATCTAATTTTGGAAATAATTAGAATAAAGGGTCTATTCAAGGTCAACTTCTTATTGTGTACATCAGAGCGAAAGCCATTAGGTTGAGAAGTTTGACCACAGACCCACAAGATGGAATTGTCCCGGATCTGGGGGAAGGACACAAGAAAACTGTAAGTGCCCAAAAGAATGGTAGCTTTTATCATTCCCAGATGGAAGACAGCCACTAACAGTTTTTCTAGTTGGCCAAACTGGTAACAGAAGCCATTACAGCCTGTAGAAGTTTGCCAAAAGCACCTGAATGACCCTCAGCTCAAGATCAGCAAAATACTCTAGTGTGATGAAACTGATTGAACTATTCTGGCCACAATTCCCAACTGTGTTTGGAGGAAACCAGGCCTTGAGCATCATCTTATTAATACCACCCCTGCAGTCAAACACAGCAACAGCAGCATTATGGAGTGGGGATGTTCTTCTGAAAGCATCGAGAGACTAGTCAGAGTAGGGGGAAAGATAGGAATGCTCTATATTGTTCTGCAACTGAGGGACAACCTTTTCCGGAGAGCTCAGGAAGTGATTATTTTTAGACTTTAGGCTGTTATTGCTACCAAATGTCCTTAACCAAGGTGAAGGGTCTGAACACTTAAGTAAATGGAAGCAGCAGCAGAAGCCAGAAGCATCATCCACGGAACACAACAGAGTTTAAAGCTCCAAGTTCATTGTTTTAGGATCATCCTCACTGGAGACTTATATTAGCCCACTTAAATATCAAGTGAATTGCTTTTTATCTGAGATGATTCATCAAACTGGGCAGTGGTGGCCTAGTGGTAGGGAGAGATCAGAAGGTCATGGGTTTGAATGCCAGAGCAGTAGGTTGCCCTGAGGTACCATCCCCATCTTTACTCCTCAGGTGCTTTCAATAGCTGCCCCCTGCTGCATGTGTGTGAATGTGCAGGTAAAATGCAGAGGTGTAATTTTGTTGTGTGTTGTGCTCACAATGACAATAGTCACTTTCACTTTTAAAAATTTCATGCTTTTAGTTTTGGAGCTAAGAGGCTTAATGGTTGTCTTACAACAGCAGTGACATGCACAACCAGACACTTTCTCCCTCCAAGGCTCTTACCCTGATATATCGGAGTAGATGGCAGTGTCAACAAAGTATGTTGGCAGTAGGTGGCAGAAGAGCAACAGCAGAGCTTTGACCCCCTCACCCTGCGCCAGCCACAGGTCTAACATCGCCGGCAGCGCCGCCCAGTACGTCCCTAAAAACGGCACTGCACCCAGGATGGCCGCCATTGCTGTATCAACAGAGAGTTTTGAACAAATCTTAATGGTCAAATCAGCGAGGCATGCGTCATTGAACAATTACAATTGCAGCAAAAGTAATCTGGAGATCTACAGGCCAGGAGTTTCTGAACAATTTATTGGTTGACCTGAACAGCAGGTTTGGAGGTACACAGTACTATTTCCTCAGGCAGTCTAGGACTTTTGCACAGTAATATTCAGCTAAAAAAACAGCTCCTTTGTGAAAAATGCAAATTAGTGCAGGTGTGGCCAATTAGGGCTCGAGCTAAAGAATGCAGACCTCCGGGAAGCGGGATGGTGACCGCTGTGTTTAATAACATTACATAAAAAGAAATTAGATCTAACGATGCAGCAAGGCTGTTACCATCTGCAGTGCAAGTATAATACTCCCCACAGCTGGGCGATTAATATTCTTAATAAACTAAATGATTATAAATTCATTGAGGGAAAGGGGATTGTAGTGAATGATATAAAAACATGATCTTTAATTTCCGCCAGTGATGAAGAAACTCAACAACATTAATTGATCCTATTAGAGACAGTCTGTTACAGCACTGGCAGAAGAGCAAGAAACAGCTCACAGCTCAAACTACCTCAAGGCACAGTTTAGTGTGTGTTTTGTGTTCTTAGTCTAAATGATAGTACAGTATAATGAAATTATTTTTATATTAGTTTGTTCTGGTGCAGACTGAGGCAATTGGAAACACTCCAGCCATTGTAAAAGTGCTTTACAATGTTCTATTACAGAGGCGTCCAAACTTTGTGTCTATTGACCAAACCACAGCTTTAATGAAAGTGGAAAAAGTGAAAGTGACTATTATTGTCAATGTGAGAACACACAGCACAGCACACGGTGAACCACAACGAAATTGGATCTCTGCATTTAACCCATGCACAAACACACACCGTGCCGCAGGGGTCAGCTTTGAAAGTGTCCGGGGAGCAGTGACAGGGACGGTACCTTGCTCAAGGGTACCTCAGGGCAACCTACTGGTAAGGGGTTTGAACCCACAATCTTCCGATTCTGTGGCAAACTCCCTAACCACTAGGCCACTGAGGGCCAAAAAGATGAAACAGTATAGCATTAGGGCGGTCACATTTACCTGAAAGTGTTTGATTACAAAATGAACCAATTAAAATGCATGTGCTCAATGAATTGGTTTAGAGATTATCTGAATGATTAAGACTCAAGTCATTATAAAAATGTGTCCTCAAGGACCGCTGGCAATCAAATTGCATTTGAGTTGTCACTGAAAGAGGGGAAGCCTGTACCAGCAGGATCTTATGAATGCACATACGTTAAAAGGTCAAAATTTCAAATGTAAAATAAATCTTTGTAAACAACATGACCATGAATACTGGCTTAACCATCAAAAGAACTGCTAGATTAATCATCTTAAAATCATATAGGAAATAAACCAAGACACCCTGAGACAAAGAGGTTTATGTTTAAGTGAGAGATTTGCAGGGCTGTAGCGTGGAGGAGGAAGTGGTGTTAGTGATGAGAGAGATTAATCCAGGCGAGGATCTCCCACAAACACACACACACAGCCAGATGGTAACCGTATGCCAGAGTCTGTGTGTCACTGATAAACAAACAAAAATATGCACATCCCTATGTAGCTATAAATAGACTGTGTATGTGTGTGTCTCTCACCTGAGGGGATGAAGACGATGTTGATGCCGAAGATAGTGTGTGTGAGCCAGGTGTAGAGGCCATAAAATCCTGCCATCTTCAGAGAGGCATCGAACACACCCCTGAGAGAGAAAAGGGAGACCATTTTCACCCTCCTGCTCTTTCACTAAGCATACATTAATGAATCTTTTCTGAAAGTAGACACGTCGAGAGCCATCTGCGACACACTTGCTGACCTCACTGTCACATTCTCACACACACAGGCTTCCTCAAGCAAACAGGGAACAGTCACAGTGTAAATCACTCTCAGTTCCTCTCATTTCCTTTCAGTGATGACAAAACTCTATCACAGCTGCATCCTCTCACTTTGTCCTTATGGAAACGTGTGCGCGTAGGTGTTCGTCAAGTCAAGTCGATTGCATGTGTGTTGTCAAAGCAGCTTTACGGAAACAGCGTCTGAGCCCCTAGTGAGCAAGCCCAAGTTGACAGAGAAATAAACTTCCTTAAGCTGGAGGAAGAAATATTAGGATGAACCAAAACTCAGAAAGTTGCCCCATCCTTCTGTGGTCAACACCAAAAAAGGGAAAAACAGGATATTACAAAAAAAGATATCGAACAACATATAAGAAGCAGAGTAAACATATTTAAGATCAGCACAGTCTGTAGTAAGGAGTGCTAAAGTCTGTACATAGATGCAGCACTGTGTGTGTGTGTGGGCATATGCGTTGACTAATTAACATTATTTATAACTATTTATTATTTATAGTTTCCAATTGCCAGTAAACAAGGAAATCAGTCAGACATTTGGTTTTCATTTAGTCACCGGTTTAGTGTGAGAAATCACAATATTTTATTTTATTATTCATCTTAAAAATGTAGGAAATTGAGCATCCGCGATCAATTGAATTGTTGCATTCTATTTTTTTTTTTTTTGGAGATTTTGGCATCACTTAACCTGTCATTCTTTTTATTATTCTTACCTTGTTCATTATGCTTTTTTTTTTGCAGAGCAGTATTAAAAGGGCACATAGGTCAGACATTACATTAAACACACAAAAGCGTGATGGAACAAGGAACAAACACGGATGTGCCCAAATTACAAGTAGTCTGGTAGAGGGGAAGTGAGCATGCTTAATGGGCTGCAGTGCCCCCTACTTTGAGCATTGTTAAACTACATCTGATAGAAATATTCCTCTCGTCAAAAGTTGAGCATAAACTGACGCAAGCAAGCCAGAAACATACCACGGCAGAACTTGTATGTTGTTGTGATGGTTTATGTCCAATAATAACAATGTCATGTTAGGATTACAGGTGATTTCCATGAAGGATCATTTTTCATTTTTACCTTAAACTGAAAACTAATGGCATCAAACATCAGAAGTATTAGAAAAAGTTGACATAAAGGCAACACTGTGTAACATGAAGGTAATTCCCTCCACTTTCCACACAATGCAAATATTAACTAGTTAAGAGTTTATTTACTGAATGCTGCTGCATTCATTCAAGCGCGCTTAGAAATTTTTGAATAGTACATTTACATTCACGGCATTTATCAGACGCTCTTATCCAGAGCGACTTCCAGTTCCTAATTACAGGGACAGTCCCCCTGGAGCAACTCACGGTTAAGAGTCTTGCTCGGAGACCCAGTGGTGGTAGTGCTGGAGGTGGGATTTGTTCCTGGGACCTCTTGAGCCATAGGTCCGTAGGCAAGTACCCTACCACTAGACCACCCTAAAAATGTCCATACTCTCACACTCTTGTGCTTCAAAATGAAATCGCTGGGCTGAATGTGCCTTTTATAGTTTGTGTGCATGCACCTGATAGCCTCCTCCACAGACTGGCCAATGATATTCGATGATGGTCCGGGCTGAGACAGAGGCGTGAGGTTGATCACCCATTTCACAGGTTTATAGTATTCTCCACTGGAGCTCAGTAAGTAGAACAGGGTGGTCAGGAAAATCACCTGTGCGCGCGCACACACACACACACACACACACACACACACACACACACACGAATTAAAGAAGTGTGGGGGTGGGTGTTGCAATATAACAATAGACTTTAATATCTTTAGCATGTTTTGAATGTAGCCAAGTTAGTTCCTGATTAAAACAAGTGAGAAACTTGAAAATTACAAACATTGAGACAAACAGTCTTGAGGTTATTTGGGTAAAAATGCTGTAAAGATTACACGTTTATCACATGCTTGCATTCTCCCATGGCACAGTGCTACTGCTGCATTACTCCTGAACCAAGCCCATGACATTTTTGCAACAACGATCACTGTGAAAACTGGGCAATAAAGGTGAGCACGGTCATGTTTTCCAGTGGAACTGGCATTCATTAGTTTCATGTGGTTCCAAAGTTTGTTAATATTTTAATTTCCAAAACATGTAAACACACACTCAGTGGATGTTAAGTGCGGTTGTGTGGAATATAGCTATAAATGTAAGTTGATGAAATTACCAGTGATAAGGCGAAGTTGAGCAGTGCCGTTCCACTGTAGAAGAGTACAGTGAGCAGTGTGGTTGTCGTGGAAATCAGCAAACCCACATTCCGGCTCATCACCACCCACAGAGACTCCACAATCTACATACATACAGCATCTTCATTACTCTGACGCTCTCCCATATAAACACTAACATACACACAAACTTCTCGCTCACTCACTGAAAGCAGTGTTTCAATGTTCTCCTGCACAAAGGAAGCAATGTCCTGCCAGTCCAGAATGTCGCCCAGCCAGCTGTTGTGCCTCTGGAGGTGGTGCTTCTGACCACGGTGGCGTCCAGTGTACGTTACGTTCTAAAACACCGCAAAGACAGAGGCAGAAAACAAACCAAATACGTGTGTGTATGTGCGTAAGCAATTAAACAATGTATTCTTGGCAGCTTAAGACATTCACGCAGAGGGGGTATACGGTAAATGCATCACATATACACCAATCAGCACGTTTCCTTTGAAGCCATAGTGGTGGACTATTGTTAAAGAACCCATCTGTACAGTTTTCTTATTGTGTTACATTGGTTTTTACTGATCCCACTGATGTTTATGCTAGTTTATGTGCCTAAAAAAGCATTTCTTTATGATTACAAACGCGGAAAGTGTGTAGACATCTTTATTTCTAGAGCACATATAAAAAACAGTACGTGTCACCGAAGTGACATACAATCAAATACGTGAATTGGATGGTGAGGTCGAAGGTGAAAGCATTGTGCAGCAGATCTACAGTCAAAAGCTGAAAAACTATCATTTTTGTCATGTAGGACAGATTTAGCAATAAATTAAAAAATAAACACTCAAGTGCAGATACTAAGCGAAGGTGTTACCTTTACAAACCAAGAGTGGTAGAGTCTGTCCCACAGTTCCAGAACCTGCTTCTCAATCACTGCCGTGTTGTTCACCTTGTCCCCAAGCATCTTGTGGAGCTATACATATGAACACACGTCAATGTGTATCATGTGCAGGCCAAGAGATATAGTAACAAAGTGACTAAATAGAAATTAGGTCTGTCAGTGCTATTTTTTTATGCTGTTTGATCCATTGAAGCTTTCTACTGAAAAGAGGAAACGTTCCAAGACACGGTCATCCAGCACCACCTGCTGTCCTGAAACCTCACAAATATTATAGGACTTATACCTTTTGAGTTATCCATTCTCTCCCATGTTGGTAAACATTTGTGGCAGCAGAGTTCAGAGCTTTCTGAACTACGCGAGCCTCTGGAAGCCAGCTGAAACACACACAGACACAGGAAAAGTTGTGAATACATTTATTATAAGAGTATATTATTAAAAAATGCATTTCTTTTTGCTTTGCTTTAAAGGACAAAAATGGTTTTATGGCAAAATTTTGTAAAGAGCACTATTTTTTTTTTCATTATTTTTGGTTAAATGATGTTTATTCCATATAATTCTTTTCATACATTTCCCAGTAAATTGTTTCGAAATCGCATGCAAATTGTAATGTTAGACCAGGAAAACATGAGAATTCAAAATCATTATCATTCCAGTTTGAAAGAAAATTCTTTAAATTACAGCTTGAAATGGAGGGTTTTATCCAGAATGAGGTCAGTGACAGTCGTCGAGGGCTTTGCTCAGGGGCTGGATAGAGCCGGTCTTAAACCTAGGCTACCACCACCCCCAGCCTCTTGCTTTACAATACCTGCATGAAATAGGTCGACAAAATAATGACTTAAAACCACCTACAACGAAATGCTTCCTATAACTTTCACATCATTTTGTAAGAATCCCTCAAACATGGCCAGACATCCACAGGGGCAGCAGTGACCCAGTGGTTAGTGACTAGGCCCCGGGACTGGAAGGTCATGGGTTAAAAATCGCAGACCAGTAGGTTGAGGTATTTATGGTTTCTGGTATTTATTTTTGCACCATTCTGCAGGTTGTGTGTGAGTAAAATATAGGGAAGTAATTTCATTGTGGTTCATTGTGTGCTGTGCTGCATTTCACAATAAAAGTATTCATTTTTACTTTCACATCCAGGCTTCAGCCTCACACATCCCCACCAGCATGTATGACTGTTTATATGATCTTAATGTGGAACTCTGCCAGATCCACTTCTCGGCCTGACAGAAAAGTGACATTTATGTGTTTAGAACCATCTATATTTACTTAGCTGTAACAAGTATTTTTATTGAAAAACTATCAGCTTCCTCAGATATTTTTTGTATCAAATTATTCACAAGAAAATGCTAAAATGGAAGAAATTTAGAAGTGACAGTTTTGAAAAAAAGGTTAAATATTCATGTGTGCGTGATTGTGTTTCTTACTTGGCCCACTCAGGGTGGTTGGCGACAGTCTCGTTAATCAGGTTGCCGGTGACATCAATGATATGAGCACTCTCATGATGGACCTGAAAAATGAACCGACAAATGTGGCCCAAAAAACAGAAAGGGACAAAAACACACACTTCATCATGACAGTCTAGTAACTGGATCAGTCGAGCGGAAACCTCTTCCGTGGTGTTTGTGAGTTTGGTGTGCACTTTACCATTGCAGTGAGCAAAAGTGCCATTAGCAGAGTCCCTGTAACCAGCAAGAAAATGATGAAGATGCTGATGAGTTTATCCAGAGATTTTTCCAACCACACGATCAGCTAGAAAAAGAAAGAGAAAGAGAGATGAGGGAGAAAGAGATCAGTTTCCATCTCTGCCTAATCAAGTGGGTATAAACAGCCAGAGAAACCTGTTTCTACTGTCCTTTTAGTCAAGCCTGTGAAACAACAAGAAAAAGTCCTCCCAAGTATGAAAACATAATGTAAAAAGTAAAGTAGTTACTAAACCTCCACCTTTCGGCAGAAGGTCAGCTTGGCTTAATCATGGCCTTTAATTTGACAGTACTTTTTTAAACAGCTGAAATGATTTTAACTGATGTACACAGACCTTAATGGTAGAAGCCTCCATTTCTTGCCTAAGGCTTGTATCTCCAGTGCAAAAGTTAGAAGCAAACTTTCACCAATCAATGGCTGTTCAAATACACTTGGGTTAATGAGAAAATCTAGATACTGGTTTTTTTTATAAAGTCTCTGTTTTGTCTTTGCTGGCCTGTCTGCTCCCCCTGGAGGTTTCAAGCCCACGATACGTTATTTGACAGCTGGAGCAGGTTTCTCTGTGCACCCGCAGCTCCAGGCCCAGCAGGCCAGTCTAAACCTCCCATGTTTCATTTGTTCAAACCACTGGTGAGCACACAGTTAACAGCATGTGCTAATGTGCTGCTGTTAAAGTGAGATTAGTGGACGTTAGTGTTTTTAGTGTAGTTCTGCTGAAGAAACACATGATGGCTCCATGGCTTTGTTTGGAGTCTGTCCGCAAATAAAGGTGTAAGTAAAGGCTTGCAATAAAGAGAATTATCTGACACTCAATGTGACCCTGGACACCACCTGTTCCTCTGACCATGGTGTGAGTGTTCTATATTTGTCACAACACTCTAGGGAATGTCATGCTACGTAACAGAAGGTTAGCATTCGCCAGACTGCTTTAGTCATGCTCTTATTGGCCGTTCTTCTGAAATTTTGATGATTCGTTAATGCTACAACGTTCTATTTTTATATGTATTTTAAAACATACAATGTCAGCTTCCAAATGAAACTAGCCATCTACAGTACTGTGCAAAAGTTTTAGGCGGGTGTGGAGAAAATCCTGTAAACAAAGAATGCTTTCAGAAATATAAATAATGATTGTTTATTTTTATCAATTTACAAAATGCAAAGTGAGCGAACAAAAGAAAAATCTAAATCAGATCAATATTTGGTGTTACTACCTTTTGCTTTCAAACCAGCATCAATTCTTCTGGCCCCCACAGAGCCCTGATCTCAACATCATCCAGTGTGTCTGGGATTACATGAAGAGACAGAAGGATGTGAGGAAGCCTACATCCACAGAAGATCTGTGGTTAGTTCTCCAAGATGTTTGGAACAACCTACCAGCAGAGTTCCTTCAAAAACCGTGTGCAAGTGTACCTAGAAGAATTGATGCTGTTTTGAAGGCAAAGGGTGGTCACACCAAATATTGTTTTGATTTAGATTTCTCTTTTGTTCATTCACTGGATTTTGTTGATTGATGAAAATAAATAATTAACACTTCCATGTTTGAAAGCATTCTTTGTTTACAGCATTTTATCACACCTGCCTAAAACTTTTGCACAGTACTGTACATTTAATTCTGTTATTTTTAATACAACCCCTACTCAGAAGCTGCATTTAACATTGTGTGAAACCTCTTTTTTCCTCATATATTTTAGAAAGCTAAAAATGTTAAGCTATAAATAGATGAACAGTGCAGCTCTTGATAGATATGCCTCTCATTTCTCAATTAAACAACAGACACTTTAATGAGCCTTAAACAGCTTGAAGGGCCAGGTTATTTTCTTGTTTTTACTTAAAGCCTAAGGAGTCAAAGGCTCTGAGATCTTACAAAAAAGTACAATAATGGATTGAGTGAAAAGGTGGTCAAACCTTTGCTGCTTATTCATTTTAATTCACTGCTTTCGGTCCAAGCTGTAGCATTATCGGCAGGAAAACCTATACGGTCCTGGCAATGTTGGAACCAAAAATTTTACTGCCACTATAACAATTCTCCCCATTTTATTGAACAAAATTGTATTCAAAGTTAATTCAGTGTTACTAACAGTCCTGAACTATTGTCTTGGAAAAAATAGCTATGTACGGTTTTGTTTCTGAGACCAGCATGGACCAGATGAGCCACCCAGATTTCCGGGTTCCAATTCCCTTCCCTCACCATAGCACACTCTAAATCTCAGAGAGCCCTCCACCCCTCTCTCTGTGATTTTCTCACCATGCATCATCATCATCATCATCATCATCTCACACACTCTTAAGCCAGCCAGCCCCCCATACATCTACAGCTGTGGAAGAGTTCGGATCCTCAAAAGTGGCGGTATTTTTGCTTTGCGGTACTTTTAACGGCAAATGACTGCACATTAACAAAAGAGGCATACGCTCCCTTCCACAGCGCAAAAGCACAACATACAAACACAAAAGTGACAGCCGTAAGCCTGCCAGCTCAGCGAAGAACAGAAAGATGGAAGGATGACAGTGGATGGGAAAAAGAAAAAACAAAAAATAAAAGCATCAGGTCAAGCTTCTAGTGTGCACACTATCACGCTCACATTCCCTTCCTTTCTGTTAGCTTTTTTCCCCCCTCATCTAGCTCCCACACTTACTAACGCAGATCATTTACCTGCTTGTTAAGCCAATGCCAGAGCTTTGAGGAGGGAGACAGAGAGACAAATTGTTATTAGAAACAACCATAAGAGTGCAGAGAAGCAGCAAACATCAACATGGTGTCCAGGCAACGGAGAAACATGACAGGACTGGATGGGAGAGATGCAAACAGTTATCTCCCGGACAACAAGGAAGGACCCAGATGTGATTGGGTAGGGTGTTTAGGGGAGAAAGACAGATTCTAAGACATCAGGTTTTGAAAAAGTGATGACAGTGAAATGCTCTTAGATCGTAGTGAAAGAGAGAACTTTTCAGATTGAAAATCAACAGCGACAAAACATTTATTAAAAAAAATAAATAAATTGTGGATTAAAAAGGAATCTGTTCAGTCACCTATGGAAAAACATATTCTGATGTATGCGCATATACACTGATCAGCCACAATATTAGAGCCACTGACAGGTGTATAACACGGATTATGATTATGGTACTTGTCAAGTGGTGGGATATAGTTGTTTCTTGTAGTTGATGTGTTGCAAGCAGGTAAAATGGTTAAAGAACTGAGCCACTTCAACAAGCATTGAACAGCAGGTCTTGTGAAATGCGCTTTGTATGCGTTGCTCAGTATCTAAAAAAAAAAAAAAAAAGTGGTCCAAGGAAGGACAACCAGTGAATCAGTGATATTCATGGGCGCTCTGCATATAGGGCATCAAAGTCGCAGACTGATCAGATAGCCTATTTTCATCCCTGCCCACTGCTGAAAGTGCAAGTAAACATCAGAACTGGATCAAGGAGCAATCAAAGAAGATTGACTGATGCACGTTTTTTTTTTTTACATTATGTGGATGGCTTACCAAGGCAAGAAATGGCACTATGGATCTACTATGGGAAGGAGGTCATTTTACTTTTATACATACTCGTTATCTTTACATGGTTGTTGCCCCTTAATTACAATAACATTCTCTAATGGCATTGGCCTCTTCTAGCAGGATATTATACCTTCCCCACTGCAGAAATTGCTGACTCCTAATTCCCCAGATCTCATGGATAAATTAGTTCAGTACATGGAGACCCAAAGCTGCTAATATCTTGGTACCAGATTCCAGTGCACACCTTCAGGTTTCTGTGAAGTCCAAGCCTCGATGGATAAAGGCTGGGGACTTCAAGGCTGTGGTTAGGGCGTTGGCCGCATGATCGGGGGTTCGAACCCCTTCCCAATAGGTTGCCCTGAGGTACACCTAGAGCAAGGCGCCGTCCCAGTCACGCTCCTCCCTGCGATGGGCTGGTGACCTGTCCAGGGTGTGTCCCCCGTCCTTCACCCTGTGTGAGCTGGGATGGACTCCAGCACTCCCCCGCGACCCAGCTTGGGACAAGCTGGCAGAAAGTGACTGATTGACTTCAAGGCTCTCACTTTTTTCATTTACTTAGCTGCATGTCCTGAGGAGGATTGAGGGGGGGTGCTGGAGCCTATCCCAGCTCTGGACCAGTCCATTACAGGCCCATATCATGGCTGACTGTTGCATATGCTGATTGTTTAGGGCAGCGGTGTCGAACTCCAGCCCTGGAAGGTCCAGCACAATTTTCCTCCTTAAACACACCTGGTTCACACTTCGTGGCGGGTGTAGTGAGTGTGTTTGAGGAGGGAAATCACCAAATTGTGCTGGACTCCGGCCCTCCAGGACTGGAGTTCGACACCCTGATGTAGGGCATATATGGCTGAGTAAGGTTTAAAATGGAGTGATTTCCAGTCACATGGCTTAATGGTTACAAGGTTTGCAGTGCAACATAATACAGTTACAGTTCACCAGGGACTGACTGTAAATACTCTTTTCACGAGGGCACTCCAGCCATAATTACCCACTGATGCACTTTCCACTTCAAAAGTATTATAACAGCAAGGGCAGTTCACTGGTTTTAGATACACACTGAAGACATCTGGGTTGAAGATTAAAAGCTTGACCAAATCTGACGTTATGAGATGAGACCAGATGTTTAGAATTTATTTCCTGGTATTTACATCTGGACACGTGAAACTATACACGACATAGTGCCTTTTCGTTCTGACCACTCAGGAACATGCTGACAGATGTTGGTTGCTAGACAGGTGTGTCCAGTTAGACTGATTGTTTAAATTGTATATTGCTCTTAATGTTTTACATTCTGCTGAAGCTTTGGATTTCACCTGTAAAGAGAGTATATGAGGGAAAACCATGGCATTTTGAAGCTGAGAAAAAAATAAAAAAATAAAAAAATATATATTCGCAGAACAGGGGTCAATGTGTCACAATCCACTAATCAAAGAAGACTTTAAGAGCAGAAATATAGAGGCCATTCCATCAGATGTTTCTGGAACAGGCTTAATAATCTTTATTGAGGATGTAGGTCAATGTGGTGGCAGATCAATTAATTCTGAAGTCTACAGAAAAAAAATTTAAAATACAGAAAAGTTCAAGCTTATGGAGAACGAACTATATCATGCGGCGAGACAATGAATCATAATGCACTGCCAAGTTAATACAGTGGATACAGTTAATACTGTTTTAGGCAGGTCAAGTGCATCAGCAGATCTTAACCCAACTGAACATGCATTTCAACTCCTGAAGAGCAAAACCCCCCCCCACCCCAAAAAAAACAAGTGAAAGATGCTGTGGTAAAAGCACGGAAAACCATAACCAAAAAAGAAACCAATATTTTCGACTGATGGTTTGATGCACATTTTGCAAGCAAGTGTCATTTAGATTAATTTACTTAAAAAAATATTTTTGCTCACTTGAAACACTGGGTGGTCAGACAAAATGTGCTATGTTCTCTGTGGTTTAACATATCTAGATATAAATACTTGCAAATAGATGCTGAAAATCTGATAACTTCTCATGTAAATGTGCTTATTTGCAACTTTCTATATGTTCTTAATTGGGATTTCTCAGTTAAATCACTTGAGATCCCTCCTTCTGATGTATTAAATAAGTGGAAAAATCAACAACCGCTTTGGGATGGATTTGTGAGGCTGTACATGGTAATGCAGAACGATTCCAGAGAGCTAAAGATGGATTTGCTGAGGTAAGAGATGCACTAGATTGGTTGGATTTATTGGTCTATTGCTCAGTTGCTAGGGCAGCAGGACTGGTTGATACCACTGGGAATCTCCATGGCCATACAATGTATTTGTATAAAACACACTAAAACAGTACTAAAGTGAAAAAACACAGTTGAAAACAATATAAAATTGGAAAATGTTTCAAAAAGAATATGGCTCAGGGACATAAAATTATACCGCATAAATTATATTAACCCTTAGAGCACCTCTGGCACCTGCAACAGGTCTCAGTGAACAAGAAACAAGTCCAAATATTAGGGGTTTCAGGGGTTCATCAGAAACGTCCATTCACACACAACTTTGTTAGAAAGCATTGCTTGGCAGAATAAAAGTTCATTCTAAGTTTAAAATATATTTATTCTACCATTAGTGAAGTTTTAAAAACAGCACCAGACAAAAATAACACTTACCAAAATACCTGCATTAAAGGCTGTCAGTCAGGTATAATATGTGGCACGGGTGACAACAATATAACTTAAGTGCAAAAAAAAAGGTGTCAATGAAATATCTGATAATTTGCTTTTTAAAGTATTTTTTTTTTCATTGATAAAGAGTAGAAAAATTTTTTTTTAAAAAACAGCAACAACAACAACAAAAAAAAAACATAAGCTAAATAAAATATAGGCTGAAAAAAGCATACCAAGAAAAATGGAAACAACACAGTATTGCAAAATACCCTGGGTCTTCTAAGGGTTACATTCCAGTTATAGGTCAGAATGATCCAATGTTTACCTTTTAACAATCTAAATCTTTCCTCTAAGCTCCTGAAAGGCTTAAAAATATGAATAAAAGGAGTTGTTGTCATTCTAAAAGTGAAGTATTTCACCTACTTAAGCCTCAAAACACACTTATAAAACTCCCACTCAAACGTCTGGTCAGGAGATTCAAAAGCACCATTTTTATTTCTTACCATCACTTACCTTCATCCTAAGAAACAAACATTAAGCATACAGTCCAATATAACAATAATCAAATCTAATATCAGGCATCTGCTTTAACAACAACCATGAAAAGGTGAGCCCAGAACTACGTAGACAACTAAAGCCTCAATGTCTGTGCAATTCATCTGTGGCACATATATCAACAGAGCTGCATTAATTCCTCCTGCTTTTCAATTATTTATGACTGGGTGCTGCAGAGAACAGAACTGATAATTTGGGACTAAATATATTTAAACTCTGGAAAGCCCCACTACGTGTGGGGAGAAGATTTGCAAAGGGCAGCATGTTTTGAAAGATTTAGCTCATTGTAGGTGGAGCCTTTAGAGGCCTTACCTTGGTATCAATCCTGAGCAAAAATTGAGCGAGTCCTTTGATTGGTCCAGGCAGCAGAGCATCCTGTCGGTCTCTGACAAACTTCTCTAACACTGACCACCACGCTGCCAGGGTTCTTTCTACAAAATCCTTCACGCCGAAACGCACCACCAACTTCTTGATTACCCACACTGCAAAAGAAGCCACAATTGCAATATAAAGCTTCCTTGATAACAAAAAACAGCCTACTAATTTCAGAGATCTTTGTCAAAACAAATCTTTGTCAGTGGTACCTTGACTTACGAGTCTCCCAACCAATGTTTTTTTCGAGATACGGTATGGATATGGAGTTTTTTGCTTTGAGTTGCAGCTAAAATTTGGGTTACGAGCCCATCAGATACCCACTAGATGGCCTGCTAGATGGCGCAGTGAACAACATCCGCCCAGCATCCTGCATCTCACTTGTTCATTTTAAGTGGTTCACTCGCAGTGGAAGCATCAGTGTTGTACTCGCATTTGTGCTCGCAATTGTTTTGCAAAACTTAGTTTTTCCAACCATGTGTCAGAAGAAAGTGAGTGCGAAGGACAGTGCTGAGAAGAAGTGGATGATGTGCATTGAGTTAAAGAAAGAAATGATGGAAAAACATGACCCAGGTGTGCGTGTAGTCGACTTGGCGAAGCATTACGAGCGCAGCACTTCTACAGTCTGCACCTGAAACAGACATATTGGACTGGTTTTTATCGAAAACCCCGCCAATGAAAGTGAGGAAAGCGTGGAGACACGGGCAGAAATCAGCCAATAAGATTCAGCTATTCAGTTCAGCCCGTCTCCTCCTCCTTCATCAGCATCTTCAAGTTGCCTGATCTCCAAGGCAAATGCTGCATATTATACTTAATAAAACCAGCTTATTGCGGTACATTATATTGTATTGTGTTTTTATACAATATTCATAATTTATGAGCACATTTTTCTCATTTAAAAACATGTTACCAAAAAAAAAAAAATGTGTGGTGTTTTTTTGGGGGTCCAGAATGGATTAATGGCATTTCAGTTCATTTCAATTGGGAAAATTGATCTGACATACGAGTACTTTGAGTTTCAAACTCCGTCACAGATTGAATTAATCTGGTAAGTCAAGGCACTGCTGTACATTCTTAGAACACTGAATAGCTTTTAAACTATGCTGGAACTGAAAGAGCAACAGTTCTTCTTGAGATCTTCCAATTTGACAAGATAAGAGAAGTAAAAATTTAGGTGAGGCTACAGTCGGTTGTTGGAGTTCCTCAATGGATGAAACATGAAGCCAGTGTTGCTCTTGCTCTCACTATTCAGTAATAGTGTTACTGCATTCCTGAATGTAATTAACATGCTATGATGAAGCTCGTTTAAGCGACTCAGGTGAGACAAAATGCAATTCCTTTTAGAAGAAACAATACTGAACTAGGTTCAGCTATGCAAATAAATAAAAATGTGTCTAAATGCAATTTTTTTCCCATAATTTAACAGCCAGATTACCACCAAAAGGGATGGGCATCAACTGAAGAATCCAGAGGTTGAGCCAGACCTGCACCAACACTATAGCCCAAACCAGCAGCACAAAGTAGATGTCACTGGCCTTCTCTTTGTGTGGGAGTCCCTGAAATTCCTGGCGCACCCGCAGAGGAGTAGTGGAAACTCCACTGACCTTTCTGGAAGAGTCCACTGGCTCTGTGCAAAGGGGTGCACAAGCAAACTTAATAACAGCACTCAAACACCAAAGACTAGTTTATATATGTGGTGGAGACTGAAGCTTTCCTTTACCCTTTGATGGAGTCTTCATATCGCTCTCATCTTCTGACACAGCGGTGTAGTTGCTGCAGGAGATTGCCATGTAGATAGTATTAGCAGCAAAAGACAGAACCTGTCCTGACAGTTCACCTAAAAATGGAGACAATAAGAATATAGAGAAAAAGGAAAAAAAATAAATAAAAAAAGTATAATAATTAAAAAAAAACACAGTAAGAGAGGTCAGAGGTCAGCACCACTGTTATGCAATCACTTACAGCTGAGGCCAAAATTATTAGCCCCCTTATGAAATTAGACAACACTCTTGAATTCTCCATGAAAATGACCATTAACAATGTGTGTTTGTTATTTTGGAAACAAATACACTATAAAAAACTATGTCCACTAAGTTTAATATTTTATTAATACACAGAGTTGAAACAAGAAAAGGGCAAAAATGAGATATCCAAAATTATTAGCCCCCTGACCATTAATAGTCAATAGTGTACCCTTTCTGAGCCACAACTGACAACAATCTCTTAGAGGAGTTCTTTACTAGGTTGCACAGGTCTCCTGAGGGATTCTGGCCCATTCTTCCATTGCAAATTGTTCTAGCTGGTCCAAATTGCATGGTTTCCAAGCATGGACATTCATTTTGAGGACCCGCCACAGATTCTCAATAGGATTGAGGTCTTGGCTCTGTGCAGGCCACTCCAGGATCTTGGTTTTGGAATCCTTGAGGAACTGTTGGACTAATTTCGATGTATGCTTTGGGTCATTGTCTTGTCAGAAGACCCAGCAATGACCTAAGCCTAGACTACGAGCAGATTTCTGTATGTTCTCCCTCAAAATGTCAACATAATTTTCTTTTTTCATGATGCCATGCACCCGAACAAGGCTCCCTGTACCTGAGGCTGCAAAACAGCCCCACAGCATGATGCTACCACCACCATGTTTAACTGTGGGAACTGTGTTCCTAGGGTTGAAGGCCTCTCCCTTATTTCGCCAAACATAAGCAACATCCATGTGCCAAAACAGTTCCAGTTTAGTCTCATCAGACCAAAGCACAGACTTCCAAAACTCATCTTTACCTTTCAAATGTTCACGGGCAAACCTCAGTCGGGCTGTGATGTGCCACTCTTTGAGTAAAGGGGTTCTTCTGGGACGATGGCCCTGAAGCCCACCACGATGAAGAGCCCTCACAACTGTGTTCCTTGAAACATCAACTCCAGAAGAGGCCAGGTCAGCAACAATCATCTTGGCAGATGTCTGGGGCTCCTTGCTGACATCTCTGACTATTTTTCTCTCCAGAATTCTTGAAATCTTGCGCTTACAGCCACGGCCAGGTTTGTTTCTGACAGAATTTGTCTCCTTGTACTTGGCAATGATGCAACGTACAGCAGTTCTAGACACTGTGAATCGCTTGGAAATGGCAGTGTAGCCTTCCCCCTTATCATGAGCCTCTACTATCTTCTTTCTGAGCGCCAGAGTGATTTCCTTTGTCTTTGGTGAGTAACAGTAGTCCAACTCATGTGTTCAAGTGCCCTGTTCCTTGGAGTCTTTTTATGCTGATGTTGTTAGGAAGCCAATTGGCTGGACAGGTGTGGTTTCATAGCTGATTGGTTAATTACTGTAGGTGTGTTTTGAAAGCAAACATTCACTTGGCACCAATATTTTTTGACCACCCCATTTTTTACTATATTTGATATAAAGCAAGCCTAAAAATTTATTTTATATTACAAAATGTACCAAAAGCTACTAAATAGCACTGGTGAATGTTTGCTTATATCAAGTTTCATTAATGCTGCAAACATTGGGAAGAAGTTTAGAAAAATGTTCCATAAGTCCAGGGGGGCTAATAATTTTGGCCTTGACTGTATATTTCTATATCTTTTCATCATCCATAGCGTTATTTCTGGCTCTCCTCACCTTTCCCTGGTACAGAAGCTTTCTCCTGGGAGCCCACTATTAACAGAAAGACCACCACCACAAACACAGGCACTCGCCAGGACCCCGTTAGAGACACTGCACAGAACAGGGGGAAAGCATAGCACTCATACACTCTTCTAGATGTATACTGTTAGTGTGTATAAGCACTATAGCATACATGACGCTGAAAATTTTGGAAGCCATTTTTAGTTAAAAATGAACGTGTGTCTGAAGAGGAGAGGAAGCGGTTTGAGGGTAGAAGACATCTATGAAGATGAGACGAGTGGTTAGGAAGGGGGCGGACCTGTTAGACTTGAGTCTGAGTGTGAAACTATCAGCTGTGATGAACAAGGGCCTGTTGGTGGGACAAAGATCAGCACCAAGACCTTCATGCTGACACTCGTCCCACTTTTTTAATACCACAGCTAGAAAGAAGAAACCAGCAAAGGTCACTTTGATGAGTTTGTGGTTGTACCGTTATCAGATATGGAAAGTAATTAAGTAACAAGTCCCTGGATTTTGTACTTTAGAAGAGTTTTCTGGTATGTGCTATAGGTAGGTATACTTTTCTTGAGTATTTTACTTTACTTTTACTTCCTACATTTTAACATAGATATCGGTACAAAAATAAAATAATAATAATCACTTAAATGACAATTTAAAATGTTTCATTTATAAAATATAATGACAGCATTGAGCACACAACAGGCTTAAGTGAGAAATGCTCACTTTAATCTTAATTCTCCATCTTAATGTTCTAATCATCTTAACATCAAAACATCTTAGTGTTATAATACCAAATTCTTACCCAGATAAAATATGAAAGCTGTCCAAACGGGCACTGACATGGCACGCAGGTAGCTCTCCATTGCAGGGGTCCACTTAAACGCCACAGCTAACACATAGCCCACCACTAAAGTGCCGACCTGAGGAGGGGGAGAAGTGTGTCTGTGAGAGCAGTTCAGAAGGACTGTTAACTCTCATTTTGAGACTGGAAATCAGAGTGAGCCTTTCCCCAAAGTCAGTACCTGTTGTAACTTAGAAATGTCACAGGCAATATTTCTGCTAGCCAAAGTCACAGTGAAAATGAAAGTGACTATTCTTGTCATTGTGAGTACACGGTCACAGCACACAGTGACCCACAATGAAATTACACCTCTACATGTAACCCACACACAGACATGTGCAGCAGGGGGCAGCTATTGAAAGCACCCGGGGAGCAGTGACGGGGATGGTACCTTGCTCAAGGGTACCTCAGGGCAACCTACTCGTCTGGGATTCGAACCCACCAACCAACTCCATAAACAGCTAGGCCACCGCTGCCGTTTTGAATCCCAAAAAGACAAAACTATAGCAATTAATGAAAAGGTAAGAGGTTTGCTGCAACTTATTACTATATATGAGCTACAATATAAAGTTCTATACAAAAGTCTGGAGCCACCCCTTTTGTTCCCATTTCTTTCATCTACTGCCAAAGATGGTCAAGAGGCCAACAGTATTTTGGCACCAACAAGATGATTCCTTAGCAAATAAATACATTAAAAAAGAGGGGTGGCTCAACACTTGCACAGTACTGTATGCAGTATTAAAAATATATGCCAGTTGAACTGGGAAGTCAGAATTTGAGTTCCCGAAAGGCAACTGAAGTGAAAGTGAAAACTCTTCTCATTGTGAAACACAGCACAGCACAGCACAACACAACAAAATTCAACCTCTGCGTTTCACCCATGCACACACGTGCAGCAGGTGGCAGCTATTGAAAGCGCCCAGGGAGCAGTGACAGGGAGCAGCGGTGGCCTAGCGGTGGCCTAGCGGTTAGGGCGTTAGCCGCATGATCGGAGGATCGGGGGTTCAAACCCCTTCCCAATAGGTTGCCCTGAGGTACTCTTGAGCAAGGTACCGTCCCCATCACTGCTCCCCGGGCGCTTTCAATAGCTGCCCACTGCTGCACGGGTTTGAGTGTGCATGGGTAAAATGCAGAGGTCCAATTTCGTTGTGGTTCATGTGTGCTGTGCCGTGACCTCGCAATGACAAGGGTAGTCACTTTCACTTTCACTTTCAGGGAGCTTGCTCAAGGGGACCCTGGGTAGAATTAGTATTGTTAATAAACCTCCATCCCATGCCTGGATGGAACACAGTATCTTAAGCTATATAAATAAAATGGAGATTTTCAATGGTGATAAAGAAAACTAGGCCCCCAAGGTTGCTGGTGTTCCTTTGAGTTACGCAAATTGCCATCATTGACCTTTTTCTTGACTACTGAGGGAGGAAAGGTGTATGAAATGAATTCCTAGACATTTCATATCCACTAACAGTTGCTTCACAATGAAATAAAATAAAATAAAATATCCTATTAAATATCATTGCATTTCATGCCAAGCAGGAAAGACTGGCCTACTGAAAAAAAGTGAACGACATTCCCAAGTTCTGGACGTTATGTTTTTGGGAAGGAGAAAAGAGGCAGGGCATCAATGAGGGCATTCTGTTCTCTGAAAGGCAGAATAGTAAAGGCGTTAGCTCAGGCCTAAGGCTATTTAAACTCAGCAGGCTGTCACATGGTCAGCTGTTGGTTAAGATGTCAGGCAAATGCACTTTTGAGAATTTCCCTGGGTGGGGCTGGATGATAAGACTTCAGATATGTTTCACATCATAAAAAATGGGTCATTGGACCGTCACGATCATGAGGTTTTGGCTGCCGTGTAAAGAAGGATGAATAGCAACTAAATTGTGCTTTTCTTTGCATTTTATGCAACTATTATAAAACGGCTAAAGCTGTCCGTCTTGTTGCCTAGCTACATTTTCTTTGTAGCCAATGCCAGAATGTACTGCTCAACACACTCATATCTAACAAACATAACTTGGTGACACACTCTGAATGTTATACCACTTTAATAACTAGTCACCAGGAATGTGTTTCTTACTTTACTTTACTTTTGCATGAAGGAAAAACTAAGGAAATTCACATTGTACTTCTTAAAAAGTTCAGCAATAAGCCACGACCACTGACAGGTGAGGTGTGTAACATGGTTTATGCCGTTACAAAGGCAGCTGTGAAAGGATGGAAAATTGCATAAGGTAAATGAATGGTCAGCTCTATAAGCCAATGTGTAAGAAACAGGAGAAAGAAACAAGCTATGAACAGCTATGATCAGAGTCCAAACTCCCAAAGGGGTCCAAAGAAGACAACCATTGACCCGGGAACAGAGTCCAAGACACATTGAAGCAAAGACTATCCCATGCAGTGCTGACTGTGTGAAAGTGAAGGGAAAATCACTATTCGTCAGAGTGAACACACAGCAAAGCCCACAGTGAACCACAACAAAATGCATCATTTAACCCCTAACATACAGCATAACAGTGAACAGTCATATGCAGCGCCCCAGAACCAGTGATGGGGTCAGTGTCTTGCTCAAGGGTACCACAAGGCAACCTGCTGGTCTGGGATTCGAAGCCACAAGCTACGTCCACTACAACCCACACAGATCTCAAACAGCACCAGGCTATAGCTATAGAGCTGAACAGAAATATTAGACTTCAGCTGAAAAAAATTACCTTTACATGAAGGTTATCATTACATACACAGTGGACTCTGTTCAGCATGAAGGGTGTATCCCCCTCTCTCTGTGGCAGCATTTCACCCGTATTTACTAGGACAGCATGATCCCAGTGTGGTGATCATACTGCTACACTCACTCATCACGAACATCCATGTGTTATAGGACTCTAGGTGTTAGAGGTTGCCGCTGTGTTACTTGGGTGCCCGTGTATTCTCTATAGTGGCTGTGGATCTGCCAATCTGGGCTGGAGACCAACCCATGAAGACTGGAGTTGGGCATTCCTGATATACTGGAATAAAGCCTACAGGGAGGGGAGTTTCTGACCAGGGACTGAGATGTGTTATTTAATTCCAGACAGCTTTACGACATGTTGGTCCTGGATGTGGATCTCTCTCTCTCTGTCTCTCTCTCTCTCTCTCTCTCTGAGAGCTTTGCTGGTAAAATGGCTGTAAAAGCTCTGAATAATCTCATCAGCATCAGGTTGGTTTCAGTATACTTGCTGGTCAAAAGTGCCATTTATGACTTGCCACATAAACAGTGAGCGCGCGCGCGCTTACCCAGAGTGTGCTGAAGCAGTCCAGCGCGCAGCAGATGAGCGCGCAGACGTGTCCGAGCAGCACCTGCAGGCCGATGGCGCTCCAGAACAGGTAGAGCAGGTAGAGCAGCGGCGCTCCGGCCCCGATCAGAAGCAGCACGTGCAGCCGCTCCAGCACCAGCGCGCCCAGCGCCTCCACGCCGTGGTTGACGCAGAAGGCGGGCACGAGCAGCGTCCCGAGCACGATGGGCGTGCCGCTCTCGCGCAGCCCGCGCAGCCACGATCGGCCCAGGCGCGCCAGCGAGTGCTTGAAGGGGTGCAGGAAGGTGCCGCACAGAACGGCCCACAGCAGCGGCCGCAGGAAGGCTTCTAGGATGAAGTAGACGAGCACGGCGGCGCCGCAGCAGATCGCCACGAAGATCATGGCGCCTGTGTTGTAGAAGGCCTGCTTGATGTTGCGGTCGAACTTGAGCGAGGACGGCTGGCTCGCGGCGGCGGGCTGGAGCGGGGGCACAGGCCCAGGATCCCCGGCCACTCCCGGGGTCTCCGTGTCTGCCATGATCTCTGTCTCTCTGTGTGTGTGCGTGCGTGCGTGTGTGTGTTTGCAGACCAACTGACCTGCAGCTGGGGCGGAGGACATGACGTAGCTGCAGTCGAGCACACTGGGAACTGTAGTAGGAAGCAATGCTGGACACCAAGGGCACTCGGTAGTCCGTGCTCGGAATAGGACGCCGCCAGGAAGCATTAATAATTGGAAGGAAAAAGGAAGTCGGGGGGTGGGGTTAGTTGTGTTAGTTTTCAAAAAGTTTGCAGCGTCACTGTTTTTAGACCTTTTTCTCAGCTGTTTCTATGGTAACTGAAATATAATTACAAGCATTTCATAAGTTTCAATTCTGACATTTTAATTACATTAAGTTTATGCAAAGAGTCCATATTTGCAGTGTTGGTTCTTCGTTTTTAAGACCTCTGCAATTAACCCTGGTATGCTGTCAGTCAACTTCTTGGCCAAGTCCTGGATGGTGGAGCCCATTCCTGCTTAATCAGTGCTTGGAGTTTGTCGGAATTTCTGGGTTGTTGTTTCTCCGTCTGCCTCTTGAGGATTGGCCACAAGTTCTCAATGGGGTTAAGGTTAGGGAATTTCCTGGCCATGGACTCAAAATTGGGAGGTTTTGTTCCCGATCTTTCTTCCGGATGCCCCAAACAATCAGAAAGGAGATTCATCAGAGAAATGGACTTCACCCCAGTCTTCAGCAGTCCAATCCCTGTACCTTTTGTGGAATATAAATGAAAAATCACTGAAATCATGTCAGCAGGTCCTTTTGTGACTGAAATGCAGTGGATCTTTTTGGGATTAAGTTCATTTTCACGGCAAAGAGGGACTTTGCAAATAATTGCAATTAATCTGATCATCTTCAAAACATTCTGGAGTGTATGCCATCAGAAAAACTGAGGCAGGAAACTTTGTGAAAATTAATATTTGTGCCAGCCTGTAGTGATATGTGGGGTTAACCTCTTGGGCAGGCCCATCGGATCTGAAAGGCTGGGACGACAAGAAGTGTTAGATCAGTGTGTTTGGAAATCATAGGAGCACACTGAGAAATGCTCAGGCATTATTAATCTATGCAAGAAAAAGGGAAAAAAAAAGTAGGAGGCTGATAATGTCAGTGGGGTGGCTCTTTGAATTTAAATAGGGTGTAGATCAAATGATGTCTTTGTTGTCACTAGGCATTTATATTTATGTGTGCCAACACTCTTGTCCAGAGTGAATACATTTCCTCGCTGGTCCCTCGCTGGAGCAACTTGGGGTTAAGGTGAGGAACCCAACAGTGGTGCTGGTGGTGGGATTCATACCTGCGACTTCTTGGTCCAAAACCACCTTAGGCATTATTTTGAAGCCTGTGGGAAATTTCAGTTATGATCGTGTTCTCTGCCACGGTCATCACAACACCAGTTAAGGGAATTTCTTTTTAAAGAAAGGTGTTCTTAAGTAGACTTTCTTTAAATTAATGTCATGCTGTATTTAAGCTGTTCTGACACGTTCTGGTCCAGGACTTTACTTTGACACTTTAAGATTAAATTTATGGGGCAGTGGTGGCCCAGTGTTTAGGGAGTTGCCCCTGCATCAGAAGATTGTGGGTTTGATTCCCTTACAAGTAAGTTGCCCTGAGGTACCCTTGAGCAAGGTACTGTCCCCGTCACTGCTCCCCGGGCACTTTCAATAGCTGCCCACTGCTGCACGGTGTTTGAGTGCATGGGTTAAATGCAGAGGTCCAATTTTGTTGTGGTTCACTGTGTGCTGTGCTGTGACCTCGCAATGACAACGGTTGTCACTTTCACTTTTTTTTCCATTTAGCAGACGCTTATCCAGAGCGACTTCCAATTCCTGATTACAGGGAGAGTCTCCCTGGAGCAACTTATAATTAAGAGTTTTGCTCAGGAACCCAATAGTAAGGCTGGAGGTGGGATTCAAACCTGCAACCTTTTGGTCTGTAGGCAAGTATCCTACCACTAGAACACTCATTTAAGTGAATATGGAATTTGTTTACAATAGCACTGTTGACTTTTCTTTCATTAACATCTATTAAAAGTTGACCAACCAATTTAGGGTTGCTCAATTTACAAATCATGTCCTAAGTATATATGCATTTATCAACTGACTCTAGTCTCAACTAGTAACTCAACTTCAGGCAATCTGTTAACACTAAAAGTATCTGTAGATAATTTAAAGATCAGCATTAAAATAAAGTCCCCATTTTTCTTCATTGTTATGCTCTTAATAATATTTAATATTATTAATAAATAATAATATTAACAACATTTCTACCATTGGTGAAGCAGAAATGTCACTAAACAGGTTATGGTCCAAACAAACACTCATTACATCAACATGTCATTTTCAGCTGGATTTAAAATTCTGCTGTATTTGTATTTGCAAAGTAAACACAGCCTAAGTAACACATTTTCATACAATTCTGTACTTCTGAGCATTATCTATATTCAGTATATTTATGTTCTACTCCTGCATTTTGTAGGCAACACCTTTTTTTTTTTTTTTTTTTTTTACTTCAAGGTGGTTTTACAAACACTTGACAATGATGTATTGCTAGGTGTCAGAAAAACAGTGATGAGTATTTACCAAATGGCTTAGAGTCCCTCACCACACAGAACAACAATGTATGTTCCCTATTACATGCTGTCTAACCACAGCCACCAATGCAGTTAAAACCATAGTGCATGTTAATGTAGCCACACATTTGTATATAATAAATCAACTTGTGCTCTATAACACCATGAACAAAGAGACAGAGTGTTGCACTGCCCAGTAAATGAAATTCTGGCCTTGAAAAAAGTCTCTGGCCTTGAGAAAAGACTCGACCTGACTAGTTTGACATTTATACACCTGGTTACATAACGATTTAATAAAGACAAAACATTATTTCAGGCTACCCATCAAAAATCTGATGACATATTGTCTTCTTTTGAAATTATTCATTTCCACTCACTTCTCAGTTAGATGAGGAAAATAGGTTTGCCAATATCATTTGAGCGTTTCTGTATCTTTTAGGGACTTACTGAAACAACACACATAAGATCGATTTGAAAACTTGAAAGATTGGAGTACTTAAATCCCAAGATAAAAGAGATAAAAGTACTTTTGTCAGTTGCTCCTTCAAGCAAGACTATTATTCCTGATGCCCAAATTTCCCCAACCTTTTGAAGGGCAGCGCATTTTCACAAATGGATTGTATGGCTGAAACAGAAGTATTCCTGTAAAAATATTCAAATGGCACTGGAGTAAAATGCTAAGTTCCAGTCTGTCCTGGTGTCAAGTTTTGTCCTTCATCTGTTTCTGAAAAAGCCTTGGTTGAGTGGCCAAAGCAGACGGTGGCACTGGGTAGAGATGCTGGTATGCTGGCATACTTTAGCTGGCTTGAGTTTCTAATACTGATCTTGCAATACTGGATCTCGCAAGACAAGGTTGCAGTTGTTTCTAGCCAGAATTATTTGCATGCTGGGCTTCAAACCGCCAAACTTCACTGTAGCTGAGCCAAGCTATGTGCCGTAACCTATTTATTCTGTCAAAATGCAGAACATATACGCTATGGGGCAGTTTCATGAACATGGGAGTAGTCTAGTGACCATGAAGACTGTGCTAATATTTAAAAACATTTTAAGGTTATACCACCCACCAGTAAAGCCAGTAGTGCTTTACAATATAAAATCCCATTTAGTGTAGGCTTAATATGAGTCTGGGAAACTGGCCCTTTATGTCCAAAAGTATGCATTATTTCCAAGATCTTAAAAGGGTATTAATAGATGCATGACCCTCCTTTCCTGCAGCAAAAGCCTCCACTCTTCTTATAGTCTTATTCCAGCCGTAACAGTTTTAAAGAGGTCAGGCTGAAGTGTTTGGGTAACATGCAGCTTTCTGGAGCAGCCAAAGAAAGAATTTCGTCACTCCAAAGAATGTAATGCCAACTCATGCCAGAGGCAGGGAGTTTCATACTGCTTTGGCTGACACTCAGCTTTGCCTCAGTTCTGTGTGTGATTTGTCCCATTTTGCCAGGAGTGGCGTTCTATGAGTCTAAATGAATGAGGGTGTGACTTTTAAACTGTGGAAGTTGACGTTTTTCTTTGCTGGAGTCTCACAGCTGGGTTTAGATTGCCACTCCTTTTTGTGGAGACCATGACTGTCTTCTCTATTTTTTTAAAGAACAGTCATTTAATACCATGCCACTTGAGCTACCAAAATTAGCTTAGCAGCATGTCCCTCTTACACAACAGAAATCCTTTGATTGGAAACATCCTTTGTTTGGTAATATGACAAAATAATTTGTTTGGTAATTAAACAGCGCGGTTGTTTGCCATTAAAATGCTGACCAGATTGGAAAGATGGCTCACTGGAAATAGCCCAAACATACAGTACTGTGCAAAAGTTTTAGGTAGGTGTGGAAAAAATGCTATCAACAAAGAATGCTTTCAAAAGTGGAAATGTTAATCATTTTTTTTAATAAATCAACAAAATGCAGTGAATGAACAAAAGAGAAATCTAAATCAAATCAATATTTGGTGTGACCACCCTTTGCCTTCAAAACAGCATCAGTTCTTCTAGGTACACTTGCACACGGTTTTTGAAGGAACTCGTTCGGTAGGTTTCCCAAACATCTTGGAGAACTAACCACAGATCTTCTGTGGATGTAGGCTTCCTCACATCCTTCTGTCTCTTCATGTAATCCCAGACACACTGGATGATGGATGAAGATCAGGGCTCTGTGGGGACCAGAAGAACTGATGCTGGTTTGAAGGCAAAAGGTAGTAATACCAAATATTGATTTGATTTAGATTTTTCTTTTGTTCGCTCACTTTGCATTTTGTAAATTGATAAAAATAAACAATCATTATTTATAATTCTGAAAGCATTCTTTGCACTTTTGCATAGTACTGTAAGTGTGATCCTCTATAATGATAACTGATAAATAGACTGTTTATCAAATCCTACAGGTTTTTAACCATCTCACTATGTTTACTAGTTAAGTGTATGTTATTACTACTTAGGAGTTGTATCTGGACACCTTTGGAGATTAAGTGTAGCAGATTACCTAGTGGTAAGGAAGGTGAAATATCACTCATTACAGGATGCTCATCATGCAAAATCATCACACTGTTGAACTGGTTACATGCAGTGGCACTTGATCTGGCAGAACATCTGGCACTGACAAGTTCATAAAACAGACCATACAGGAAGCGAAGCATGTCTGGGTTTGCGTACATCTCTCAAACGGGTAAGGCAAGTCATCTGTACGGAATGCTGACACTGTCTTAAACATAATGTATAAATATATATGGCTAATAGCAATATGGCACTCTTCCTAACCTGTAATCCACTGTGTAAGTCTAGTTTGCTGGAGATGACTATCTATTCTAGTCTTTTCAGTACATAGCTTGCTGTTGCTAGTTTTGTGATTATTCTCAAATGCTGTTTTATTGCTGCAGGTCTGTAGCGCTTGTAGATGACCAGAACATCTGCAGGGTAAGTTTGGTGCTCCTCCTGCTGTCCATCGTCGTCTGAGGAGAGTTGTGGTTAAGGGGTGCCCATGAGCAAGTAGAAGGTGAGAGCCACAATGAGCAGGAGGCAGAAAGGGGAGGAAAAAGTCTGGTAGGCCGCAGCAGGCATGAAAATGTCCTCATATTTATAAATACTGATCATATGATCGGATACAGGTGGAGTGTCAATGTCGTGCCTTGTGATGGAACCTGAAAAAAAATGAATAGAGAAATCAAAAAGTATCAACGTGTTAAGGTTGCACAACAAGGAATACAGTAAAAACAGGAAAATGTGAAGCACAGGGCAAACATCCCATGGTTTATGGAAAGTCAGAATTTGAATTTGAATTTGATCATCTTTCAGGCCAGATTATGGAAAATCTGAGAATTATGTTTGTAGCATGTGTGGAATTTTAAGCTGTAGGCTTAAAGAAATTGTTGTTTTTGAATGCATATAGACACCCACAGGGTAAATGCAGAACAAAACTGAGTTGGATGTATGAGTTTTGTAGAAACACCAAAATCTCACATAGGTTGGAGAAATTCATTAGCTGAAATCATTATCAGCAAACAACACTGCTCACTTGTAATTAAATTTCATCCCAAATTGGCAATGAAAAATACAAATGTTCTTAAAAGTTTTAGGGAAAAATGCAATGTGCTCAATTAGTAGTGTGAAAGTTTCAGAAAATTTTGAACAAAGCACAATACAGGGTATTTCATTAAAACAGGATGATTTAGTATAGAAAATGATCCTGCTAAAATTAATTCTTAGTTACTGGCTCATGCAAACCTCATCAATGGAAATATTAAATACAAGAAAAGGTATGGGCTTTTAAAAAGCACAATCTTTTTCAAAAATTGCCACAATAATTACATTTCCACATGTTAATTCTTAAACAGGAGAAAATAATTACTAAGAATTTATTAAAATTTCCCACTGTTGGGATGTGGTTTCAGCTGTCTGCATAAAGGAAAAATAAAAAAAGACTAGAGGAAGTTGACACCATAAAGCCAGCTAATACAAGGGTTGTCACTTTCACTTTAATATTAAGTTGCAACCATTATCCCACAGTATGCCCATGAAAATCTATTACATTAAGTTCCAATTACTTTAATGCTTTTTTTAGTACCTAAGCATATTTCCAGAATGACTAGTCCAGACCACTAATGATCCAGCAAAGGCCAATGGAAAAACACCAAGACCATAACCTGCACTGGGCCATGTCTTATGGTAGAACATGAAAAATAAAGGAGAATTAAGATCTAACCAGCACACTTAAACAGAGGAATTTGGATCATGTAGAGGAAAAATCTCTAAGATGAATAAAGTAAAAAGACAACCAAACTCCAACCTGACACAACTGTGTGATGCCACAGTCATTCTTGGCCTGGAGCCCAAAGCACATGGGGTTTGCCCTCAGGGGCTATCCAATGCCATTGTTTTAGCAGTCAAAATGCGTTGGCTTTCTTTATGTGACTCAAAGGAATGACAAGCTAATAATCTCCCGGTATTGGTTAGATATTAATTCCACATTAAATTTCAGATCAAATAAATCATGCAGAGAATCTCATGATATCAGATCATCTCACAACAATACACAAACATACCCTGTATAGCAGGACCCCAGGCAAACAGGTAATACCAGCTGAGATGCAAGTCCACCAGCGTTTCTTCTCGGGGAACATGCAGTGGGCGTTTGAAGCGGCAAGTGACCCTGTTGTTCTCAAAGATTCCCTCCTCATCTCGTGCTGGGTTACGCTTTATCTCTTTAGCCCACTGACCCACATTATAGAAATGATGGATCCTCACTCGCCCATTATCATCATGGACACAACCCATGACATCATCACCTCCCTTGAAAAGAAACATCAGATTAGGACTAGGCCATTCAACATTTTTATGATGTACATTTATTTGAGCATTTGTAAGTGTGTTTTATTATCAAACCATTATTCTTTCTGTGCCCACCAGCCACAGTGCAGCCAACATACCAATATACCAATGATATGAAATCAATTATATCTATCTTTGGGATATACAGCAATCAGGGTGGACAATAAATGGGCTATTGGGCTGAGCATTTCCTCTTGAAGAAAAAAGGTATCAAAGTAAGATTTAATCTTTTCATATCCATCATAATTTTCTTGATATTGTAGACTACAAAACAGGACACCAATAAAAAAAATAATTCAAGATGGGCTAAATCGTATACAGTCAAATTTGCTGATAAACCTTTTTCTAGATTTAATTTTCAATTTGGGCAAACTTCAAAACTCAAGAAGCCCAGATTCACCAGCAGCCTGTAAACAAGGTGAATAAGTCAGAAAGTCACATTTACTTCATATACGCATGATGAAAGTGACCATTCTTGTCACTGTGAGCACATAGCACAACACACAGTGAACCACAACCTCTGCATTCAACCCATACACTCACACACGTGCAGCAGGGGGCAGCTATTGAAAGCACCCAGGAAGTAGTGACAGGGACAGTACCTTGCTCAAGGGTACCTCAGGGCAACCTACTGGCCTGGGGTTTGAACCTATGATCTTCTGATCCTGCCTTAGTCCCTAAACACTAGGCCGCTGCTGCCCCAGGTTGAGTTCAACCTTTAGCTGTTACTTTGTTTCAGATACAGTCGCATACATGTTAAATGAAAGTGCTCTTAATTTATTCAAAAAAGTATATATATACAAAAAGTATATATTTGATGTATATATAATTTACAGTATTAGTTAAAATTAGTACTACAGTAGATAAACTCATTTTCAGTTCAGTCCATTTACATGATAAGTTTTAGAAAATGATTTGTTGTTTGTTTAGCCATCCAGTGACCTACATGAGAATCATTCTTGCCATGAAGCTGGTGCAGATGCTGCTTAACACCACTTTATTTAAGTCTGTTGTAGTAATACATGTGAGTAAAACATTTCTTTATATGAATTTACTCAATATGCCAAAGTTAAAAGTTTGAAAAGCATAAGATAGTATTTTTGGACCAATAAGGTAATTTCAAATATAAAGAAATGAGAAGTGACTCAAGACGTTTACACAGTATTGTATTCCAGAGAGAGGAAATGATGCATGGACCTATATATGGGCTCATACAGTTTAAGAGATACTCACTTTGAGCATTAACATCTAAGAGCATTAATATTTGCAGCAATCAGCTGATCTACATCCCTGGTTATTTATTTACCATTTTCTTGTCAGAAGAAAAGCCCACAGCAACCCAGCCATCAGTGTCTCCACTCATTTCAAATTCCACATCTGTGCCAATTCGCCTGTAGCTCAGGAAGTAGTCACAAGTTTCAGCATCACAGCCAGGTTTTCCATACCTACACAAACAAGAATAAACAGACAGATTTTGTTAATTGTCATATAATCTGCTGAATAATTTAACCTGAATGATTATTTTAGATCATTTTAACCTGGACAGGCCACCAGTCCATCACAGGGTGGACATAGGATACAAAAACAGACAGAGTCAAACCTATGGGCAATACCATATCATATCCCTAATTCAAAATGCATGTCTTTGGACTATGAAATCACTGAGCAAGACATGGTGAGAAAATTCCATATAGAAAGGACCCAGACCACTCAACTCGAAATCAAACCCAGACACCTTCTGCTGTGTGGTGACAGTGCTACCCACTGTTCTTCCGTATTGCCCCCGACCCAGACATGATTTCAGAAATGAAAAAAACTCTTGCTGTGAGGCAACGGCATTGACCACTGTGTCACAATACAGACATAATAGAAGCTTATGACTATCAATAAGCACATGCCTCAGGGAACAACTTCATCATAACTATCAATCAGCTGAGCTAGCAAACTATTCTTTTTTTTTTATATGTATAGGGAGAGGTTTAACCAAAAACAAGCTAAACTCTATGAAAGAAGCTTTTTGCCTATTTGTGAATCATTATTCTGGCCCTGTGAAATGATTCAGCATTTAGCAGATGCTCTTATTCAGAGCGACTTCCAATTCCTGATTACAGGGACAGTCCCCCTGGCGCAAGTTGGGGTCAAGGGATTTGCTCAGGAACCCAGTGATGGTGGTGCTGGAGGTGGGATTTGAACCTGTGACCTCTTGGTAGATGAAAATTTTGGAAATACTTTTTCTTTGGTCAGGTAAAAAAATGTCATTTGTGATATAGTTTAAAAAATTCTCACAGACTTTACTAGCTGCCAGCCATATTTGTTGTTCTTCACATATGTGCCACACGTTATTTGAATAACTTCACTCTTCAGTTTCATTCTTGAACTTTAAGCAGCAGAGATATCTTTAGACAGTTTTTAACTGATGACATATGGATATGATTTTACTGAATAACATGCTGAGCTGTTGTTTAAAGCTTACCTGATACAGCCTTTGGTAATTCCACAATCACTGACTTTGATGCGGGCAAACGGATCAACAGGGGGTGCAGTTGGAAAAGGGTAACCTTTGCAAAACACATGTCAAACACGTCAATCACCATTTACTTCATGTTAAAAGTGAATACATTTTTATAGAAAAATGGAAACAAACAATGCAAAATGATCTCTACTGTTATCCTTAAAAAAATGTAAGGAATGAATTGCAATATATGTGCCAACAAACCGTACTGTAAAGTTCAGCAAAGTAGCAAAAACCCTAGCCTCACAGAGGGCCAATGTAGGAGAAGATCATTGCAATCATGAAGAAAAACCAGAGTGTAAGCAACACTATCATTAAGAGAAGAAAATATCAGTATTTGGGGAAACTGTGGAATTCAGTGTTCTATTGCAACTGGTCTACAATTCCTACATGATATATTCCTGCATAGTATACAGATTTAAACACCACTGAATGTCTATGACTATCAGTGTGAACACACCACGGCACTCAGCCCCCCACAACAGAATGCATCCTGTTCATTAACCAATACAAAAAGTTAGGCAGCCACACATCAGATGGTACCAAAGGGTAACTTACAGGTCTGGGACTCACACTTCATGTCCCTTAGTTCTTAAACACTAGGCCACCACTGTCTTTCTGTAAGGTAATCTACTGGTCCAGAGGTCAAACCCAACACCTTCTGATCATGGGGCCTATTCTCTAACCCTGAGGTCCCCTTGAACATGGTACCATCTGGGTGCTTTCATAGCTGCCCCCTGCTGCATGATTTGTGTGCATGGGATAAATGCAGAAGTGTTGTGGTTGGCTGTGTGTTCTCACAATGACAAGAATAGTCGCTTTCACTTGTAAGTTTTCGGTGCAAAAGTTTTTGTTTTTTTTAGAAAGTTCAAAGAATGTCACAAGTACAAATGTTTTTTTTTGCTAATGGTATCAGATTGTATGCCTTATCATGCAGACATCCCACCTGAAGTCCTAGACTAACTAACACTGTGCTTTTTAATCACCATTTCTCCTGTTCTACTTAAACACTGCTGTTTTATAAATGATCAATTCAAATTTATTTGAATTTATTTTACCCTACGTAGCATTAAATACTCATGTAAAGCCTCTACTGCACTGCAGCTTGAATAGTGAATGAAATGCTAAAAGAGTAAAAGTAAAAGTGAATCATTCAGCCTGGCCTGTTCTGCTGAGACAGGGAAGGGGGCGGGGCTTATCCCCGGGGTGCTGACCAAGGTGCTGAAAAAAGGGGCTTCAGAAATGGCCTATTTCTCCACTCGAGAACCTAACAGGGTCTTCATGTCCACAAGTGGACACAAAAAACATTCACGTCCAAATATTCGGCAGTACAACAGCACTCCCTATTCTAAACAGAATGCGTTTGTAAAAAAAAAAAAATAAAAAAAAAAGTAAAACAGCATCTGAGCTTCAAAAACAACAAACCCTACCAACAGCCCCTCACCTTCATCTGAAAGGTATCTGGACTCGAGGAATTCGGAGGCGAACGTGCTGTACGAGTCTTTATGGTGGTCCTTGTGTCCCGGCTCTCCGTGCTCTCCATGGCCGCCCCGGAGAGCGTTGTCGTCGGTAGGACTGGCTGCGCCTGCCAGCCACAGAGCAGGCTCCAGCAGCAGGGAGAGCTGCAGCAGAAACATCCCCACAGGCGCCTGACCCGCCTCACTTCACCAACACAGCGAAATAAAGCGAGGTCTGGACTCACATTGGGTCCAGAGACGTAATATTAGCGCATCTTAAACTATGTTTATTGAAATCAACTTGACTAATAACGAGAGCAGCTTCGTCGAATTTGCGCCAATGAGGAGGGAGGGGGTCTCCGTAACAAATAAGGCTAAACCAATCGGCTCAGGGAGGGATTAAAACATTAGCCCATGTTGTTTAGGCAAAGCAAAGTAATCTCCGTGAGAATTTTTCAGGAAACGTGTTCTGCTGAAAGCTCTCAAAGGAGAGAATTAGCCAGCAGTGCATTGCTGTGCGTAGTTATTTTCTTAAACCTTTGTTTTTACGATGGCACCCCCAAGCTCCATGTACGAATAGTCTCTCTCACCTCAATCAATACAGAGAGACACCCTGATCTCCCAATCAAACAACACGACGTGCCTAACGCAGAGCTCCTTCAGTGGCCTGTTTATTAGCATCGTTAGCATTAGTTTCCTCGCAGATTTAGTCTCGGTATTAATGTCAGTGGGTTTTAAACTACATCTGAGACATTTTTTCCTGTGAAGCACGGCTTCCTGTGTTTGTCTAGCTACAGTTAGTAAGTGTATAGGTTAACAGAAAACCTAACAACACAAAACCAAATCATACAAGAAGTACTGAAAGTGACTTTGTTATTGTGAGAAACAGCACAGCACACAGTGAACCTCATACATGCTGCAGGGGGCAGTTATGGGTACCTTGCTCAGGGGTAACACAGCAATCTACTGGTCTGGGATTCAAACCCACAATCCTCTAATCCTGGGTCCAACACCCTAACCACTAGGCCACTGCTGCCTGATCTAATGGTAGTAATAATAATATTAATTATTAATTAATAATAATATGAATAATATTATTAGTAGTAGTGATCATGATACAAGTAATATACATAAAATAACATTAATATTATTAATATTGGATATTAGACTGTAGATCTTGCATTAGTATAACTTTGCTGTTATTGTATTTATTCAATAAGTAAATAGGCAGCACTGGCCTAGTTGTTAGGGACTAGGCCCCAGGATCCGAAGGTCGTGGGTTCAAAGCCCATTCCAGTAGGTTGCCCTGAGGTACCCTTGAGCAAGGCACCGTCCCCATCACTGCTCCACATCACTGCTGTGCTGTGTTTCACAATAACAAGAATAGTCACTCTTAACTACTGTGCTAACGTCTTTCCAGTCATGTTTTTTTGAGGAAGGACGATGTTTTTATCGCATTTTCAGAGAAGTGATGGGGTGGTGGTGGTCTAGAGGTAGGATACTTGCCTGTGGACCTATGGCTCAAGAAATCCCAGGTTTGAATCCCACCTCTGGCACGACCACCGCTGGATCCCTGAGCAAGACCCTTAACCCTGAGTTGCTCCAGGGAGTCCCTGTAATTAGGACATGGAAGTCGCTCTGGATAAGAGCAGCAGCTAAAATGCTGTAAATGTAAATTTTCAGTACCTTACCAGTTTCAGAGGATTGTTTCTTTTTTTTAATTCTTCAAGCAGAATAAAGCCATAAATAAAGCCTTGCTTAAAGCATGAAGCAGTGAAGAAACAGGTGCAGATGATTACAGATGATCAGGCTGGTGATTAGTTTACTGCTGATGCTGAATGCTGAGCGTCTGGAACCCCTTTATTCCTGTATCTTTTGCCACGTTGCAGCCTGTCGCACTAAAACATTTGTTCTAATTTCTTTCATTTAATCTACTCAATACGCCAAAGAGAATTGTCAGGCATAAAACTGAATATGATAGCAACTATTTTGTCATTGTGAACAGATCACAATACAGCAGTCAGTGCACTACAACAAAACATTTCCTCTGCATTTAACCCATACACAGAGTGGCAGCAAAACATCTAATGCCTTAGAAGCTCTGTTTGGGGACAGTATCTGGCTCAAGGGTACCTCAGGGGAACCAACAACAAAACCTATGCAAACCCAAGACCTCTTATCACGAAGCTTAGTCTTGACCATTATCCAAAAAACTGCCCACATTTTTGCAGCAACAAGGTGATTCCACAACAAAATATAAAGAAAGGAGGGTGACTAATGGCCTTTCCGCAGTACTGTATGCTGTATGTACTGTAGATTATGTAAATCACTGGATATTGTGGCTGGCAAAAACCTTTATCTCCAGAAGGACACCTTTGTATAATGTATGGATATACTATACTATTCTGTGAATTAAAACATACATTTGAGTTCCTACCCTTTAGATACAAACTCAACATGTCATTTTTGTAAACATCTATTGAGTTTGAGAGTGGTGTTTGGTGCAGATTTTAATGGCCATGTTGGTGAAGGGAACAGAGGTGATGAGGAGGTGATGGGTAAGATATGGTCTCAAGGAGAAGAATGCTGAAGGTCCGATGGTTGTAGATTTTGCGAAAAAAGGATGTAAATGGCTGTAGGTAATACCTATTTTAAGAAGAGGGAGGAGCACAGGGTGATGAATAAGAGTGGTGGAACCAAGAAGTCCAGGAGTGTATACAAAAGAAGAGGGAGGCAAATAAGATGTGGGACAGTCAGAGAGATGAAGAAAATAGACAGGTATACAAGGAAATGAACCATAGGGCGAAGAAAGCAGTGGCAAAGGCCAAAGATAAGGTGTTTGGTGATTTGTATGAGAGGTTGGACAGTAAAGAGGGAGAAAAGAACCTATACGAATTGGCTAGACAGAGAGACAGAGCTGTGATGTGCAGATGTGCAGCAGGTCAGGGCGATTAAAGATAGAAATGGAAATGTACTCACAGGTGAACAGAGCGTGTTGAGCAGATGGAAGGAATACTTTGAGGGGCTGATGAATGAAGAAAATAAGAGAGAGAGAAGATTGGGTGAGATGAGGATAGTGAACCAGAAAGTGCAGCAAATAAGTAAGGTGGAAATAAGGGCAGTGACGAAGAGGATGAAGAATGGAAAGGCTTTGTGTCTGGATGGTATACCAGTGGAAGCATGGAGGAGTTTAGGGGAGATGGCAGTTGAGTTTCTGACCAGATTGTTTAACACAATCTTGGAAAGTGAGAGGATGCCTGAGGAGTGGAGATGAAGTGTACTGGTACTGATTTTCAATGATGATGCACAGAGCTGTGGTAGCTATAAAGGGATAAAGTCGATCAGCCACAGCATGAGATTATGGGAAAGAGTAGTGGAAGCTAGGTTAAGAAAAGGGGTGAGGATTAGTGAACAGCAGTATGGTTTTATGCTGAGAAAGAGCAATACAGATGCAATGTTAGCTCTGAGGGTGTTGATGGAGAAGTACAGAGAAGGTCAGAAGGAGTTGCTTTGTGGACTTGGAGAAAGAATATGACAGGGTGCCTAGAGAGGAGTTGTGGTTTTGTATGAGGAAGTCAAGTGTTACAGAGAAGTATGTGAGAGTAGTTCAGGATATGGATATGTATGATGGCAGTGTAACAGTGGTGAGATCTACAGTGGGAGTGATGGATGCATTTAAGGTAGAAGTTGGATTACATCAAGGACCAGTGCTGAGCCCATTCTTTGTTGCAATAGTAATGGACAGGTTGACAGACAAGCCTAGAAAGGAGTCTCCATGGACGATGATGTTTGCTGATAAGATTGTGATATGCTGTGAGAGTAGGGAGCGGCTTGAGGAGAACCTGGAGAGATGGAGATATGCTCTAGAGAGGAGAGGAATTAAAGTGAGTAGGGCAAAGACAGAATACATACGTGTGAATGAAAGGGTGGAAAGTTAGGATGCAGGGAGTAGAGGTGACAAAGGTGGAGGAGTTTAAATACTTGGGATCAACAGTTCAGTGTGTGGAAGAGAGGTGAAGAAGAGAGTGCAGACAGGTTGGAATGGGTGGAGAAGAGTGGCTGGAGTGATTTGTGACAGATGGGTACCAGCTATGGACTGGAGACGGAGGCACTGACGAAAAGACAGGAGGCGGAGCTGGAGGTATAAGAATTAAAGATGCTGAGATTTTCGTTGGTGTGACGAGGATGGACAGGATTAGAAATTAGTATATTAGAGGGACAGCTCAGGTTAGACGTCTTGGAGACAAGGTTAGAGAAGCAATGTTGCGTTGGTTTGGACGTGTCCAGAGGAGAGACGAGGATTATATTGGAAGGAGGATGTTGAAGATGGAGCTGCCAGGAAAGAGAAGAGGAAGACCAAAGAGGAGGTTTATGGATGTGGTGAGAGAGGACATGCAGGTGGTTGGTTTGAAGAAAAGAAGAAGTCCCAAGGACATACAATCCATATATCCAAATTTAGCTGTGAAAAAGGACTGATTCCATGATTTTATGGGAGTCTGTTAAGAGATTTATTGTAAGCAAGTAATGCTTTTAAAACCAAAAAGCAAAGATTTCAGTTTTCGGGACCTCTCAGAAATCCTCTTGGGCAGTTCATTTGCAGTTGTTTGAATGGAAGTGCAGTTGGTTAAGTTTAGTCTAGAAAGATAGTGACTCAAACAGGAGTGGTCAGCAGTAAATCACCTGATCATCTGGAATCATCTGCACATGTTTCTTCACTGCTTCATGCTCTAAGTTAGTTGGCCTTGTTCTGCATGAATGATTCATACGTCAATCACTGCGTGGCTTGATAAACAAAAAACAACCCTCTGAAATTGGTCAGCTACAGGTACTGCACTGAAAATGAGAGCCAACAACATTGTCTTTCAGGGAAACTGGAGAACCATTCCTCAGTAATACATTATAAATACAAAATATGGCTCTTTGGAAGCAAAATATAAAGAAATGAGCGGTGGCCCAAGACTTTAACACAATACTGGATGTATGTAAGTGTTATACTCTTATCCTATGTGTATTTAAATTTCAATATTTAAGTCTACTGTACTGTTAAGCCCTCAAACACACCATTTATTATCTCAGCTGCTTATCCTGACCAGGGTCATGGGGCAGCTGGCGAAAACATTTTAGGCTTGTTTATCCAATTCTAACATCTTTAAGAATTATAAGGAAAAAATGGACTAATGAGAATGAATCTGCTAAGTGATTAACATACATTTTGAACTACAGAAGAAAATCTGTGTGGGATTGTGCAGCAGATTGCTAACTCAGCTTTCCCATAAAATAATATGAATTATTGTTCTATTAGCACTACAGACATATCACTCCCTGGTTCCTGTCACCACATAAATCTGATAATTTCTCTGAAAGGAAACGTTTTGCCTCAAAAAATATCTGTCACTGCTCCCCGGGCGCTGGTCATTGCACTTTTAAGGTTCCTATCAGAGGATATTATACCTTATCAGCTTCAACCTGGCTGCATCGCCACAGAGTTGCAAATCCCACAAAAAAAGAAAAAGAAAAAAAAAGACAGACATTCTCTTTAAAAAAGAATAATGTAGTGGTTCAGTCACAGACATAATGTCAGTTGTGATGGTACTAAGGACTTTGATGGCAGTAAATTGACTTTTAATTATTTTGGCATTAAAAAGACAAGTCAAAAACTATATTAATGTAATATCTTGTAATAAGATCCCATCAATAATATTTAATGCTATATTATGTTTCATTTTCCAAAAAAATCTTAATATACGATAATTGTTTATGAAAAAAAGAATAAGAAATATATAATTCAATAACAATAATTACATGGTTACAGTAGTGGTAAGATTATCTGCAATGTGGTATGGAAAAAATAAAATAAAATAAAGTTTGCAATGTCAGACTTTGAGAGAGCCCCCATATACCATATATATCATATACATATTGTAATATATCTATAAAGTCATATACCAGTGGTAATTTCAGATGGTTTAAGTAAGCAGCAGGCATGATGATATACCTTGTTTGGGGATTTTCAAATTATTTGATCTAACTTGTAAACTTGTGTTGCTGGGAAAATAAAACTAGTCACTAGATGGCAGTGTTGACTCAGCAATGAGAATTACAGGCACATTATACTCTTGTTATTAATATGTATTTTATTAACTAATTTTATGATCTTTTCAGCAAAGAATCAAAATAACTGGGTGCTCCTCATTTCTTTCCACATGATCACAAGGTCTAATAAATCTAAAAATTAGGCCATTACATTACCTTGATCCTGGAGGAACACCGTTACGCATATACAGGTGATCCAGCTGTGTCACATGTCAGTACAGTACAGGGTGTTGATTGTTGGGTTTGCAGTTTCAGAATGGGCCTTTTACTCCCCAGTCTATATCAGAATCAGAATGCTTATGTTACAAATGCACAAATAAAATAACAAACAGAAATAACCACCAGTACACAAAAGGTCCAAAGAACTAAAAAAAAATGTAAGCAAAATAAACAATATATAAAAAACTATATAATTGTGAAAAAAGCTACTATATTGACTCATTGATGTAAACAGATTTTTTTTAACAGCTATGTAAACACTTCATGAATACATACATATAATTTCTCTCTCTCTCTCTCTCTATATATATATATATATATATATATATATATATATATATATATATATATACATATATTGGTAAAAATAAAAGATTCACAATTGAAATAAAAAAATATGGTGGGACTATATAAATGTCATAAGTTGACCTGCAAAAATAAAAAAATTAAAAATATTAAAAAGCAGCATAAAAATATATGGACACATTGGTTTCTTCTTCCATTTTCCAAGGAAAAACGTAAGTGCTGATATATCTGGCTAGCACATAAATGTCATTAAAGGCATCTCAACTTCAAGAACTTTTTTTGCTTATTGTTATTATTTCCAGATTGTCCATTTGGACTACTGGAACAGTGATGCACCGTCATGACATCGAAAATAATCAATCAATTCAATAAATAACATAAAGAAAATCATAAAGAAATCATATCTATTCTTTTATTGTCTGAAATATTAAATAAAAAAAATTATAGTGTATGTTTAAATGTGAGAAATATTGATGAATTTGAAATGAAAATTGAAATGGACAAAATGAATTCAAACAACACACACACACACACATATATACAGTACTATGCAAAGGTTTTAGGCATGTGTGGTAAAAATGCTGAAAATATGAATGCTTTCAAATGCACAAATAATGATTGTTTATTTTATCAATTTACAAAATACAAGTGGCGAACAAAAGAAAAGATACAAATCAAATCAATATCTAGTTGATACTCTGTTTTACTAAACCAGCATCAGTCCTTATGAGTCACATTTCTTTCAAGTCTATAGGATTTTGGCAGGATGTGGTAGTGTAGTCTTGCCAAAGCAGGTGCTGATGATCATCAGTGTCAACATAGAGGTTGAAACACAGTCATGTTTGGAACAACCTGCAGCCAAAGTTCCTTCAAAAACTATATTCAGTGTACCTAGAAAAATTGATATGTTTGGGAAGCCAAGGTGGTCATCAAATATTGATTTGATTTCTTTTATTCATTCACTGTTGTTGACTGATGAAAATAAACGATTAACACTACATATGTGTATATATACATATATGCAGGTTATGTATTGTATATTATATGTTTATATATATATATATACATATCATCTCATGTATATATATATATATAT